>VZTF01008200.1:557729-852250 GCA_013397755.1 Cnemophilus loriae | reverse complement strand
TATTCTAGAGGTGGCAAACTGACTGAGAAATATCAGATGTTGTGTCTTTGCATTGGCAGTTGGGGAAATATCTGAAAGAGAAGTTTGGAGGGGGAGGAGAGGTTTTCTGAAGGTTTAATCTAATTTTTATTATTTGGTTCTCTTTATTTCTTTTTTTTTCCTTTTAGTTCTGTTAATAAAACTTTCTTTATATTCTCTAAAGTTTGAGCCTGCTTTGCTTCTCCTAACCCTTATCTCACAGAGGGAAATATCCTACATAATAGACCCAAATTTAAATTACTGCACTTAAATTGAATTGGCGAACTCAAACCACTACACTTTAATTGGTGTTTCCGCCCGGTTGGTGTCAAACCACTACACAGAGCTTCTGGGAGGGTCTGTTCCATGATCTCTCCAGGCACAGAGGGGAGGCTGGCAGGTCAGTAGTTCCAGGGGTCGTCCTTTCTTCCCTATTTAAAGATAGGTGCAATATTTCCCTTTTTGCAGTCACTCATGACTGCCATGACTTTCCAAATACCATGGAGAGTGGCTTGGCAACTACATCTACCAATTCCTTTAGGACTCTGGGATGCCTGTCATCAGGTCCCATAGACTTACGTGAATTGAGGTTCCTCAGGTGGTCATGAACCTGATCTTTTTTTATAGTGGGAGAGACTTTGCTCTCTCAGTCGCCATCCTTCCATCCATCCACTTGAGAGGTGTAGGAAGAGAGGTTGCCATTGAACACTGAGGCAAAAAAGTTGTTGGTTACTTCAGTCTTCCCCTTGAGAGTTGTTACCTGTTCACCAGTGTTGTTTATCAGGGGAATTGCACCTTCTCTGACCTTCCTTTTCCATTTAATGTGCCTGTAGAAGCCCTTCCTGTTATTCTTTGTGTCCCTTGCCAGGTTCAGTTCCAGTTTTGCGTTGGCCTTCCTCACTCCCTCCCTACTCAATCATACCTCTTTCCTATACTCTTCCCAGTTCTTCTCTATACTCTTCCCGGGTTACCTGTCCAGTTTCTACTGCCTCTGCATTTGTTTCTTTGCCTTTGTTTGACCAGCAGGTCCCTACTCAACCATTCTGGTCTCTTGCCTTCCTTGCGTGATTTCTTGCTCCTGGGAATCTCTAGCTCTTTTGCTCTATAGAAGACTTCTTTAAAGATTTGCCAGTTCTGTTCCGCTCCCTTGTCCCTATGGGCAGACTCCCAGGGGATTCCTCCAACAATCTCTCTGAAGAGCTGGAAGTCTACCTTCCTAAAGATCAGCAGCCTGACTTTACTCCTCTCTTGACCTATATTCCTCAAGAATGCAAACTCCACCAATGCATGATTGCTGCAACCTAGGCTACCTCCGATCTTGACATCCCCAATTATCTCCCTTATGTTGGTGACCATCAAATCTTGCGTCGTGTTCCCTCTGGTAGGACTGGCTATTACCTGGCTTAAGAAGTTATCTCTGGAGTCTCCTCGATTGTCTACAGTTTGCCACGCTACTTTCTACCAATACTCCACAAATACCAATGCTTTTGAAGGTAAAAGGCTTTTAGTGCTTGGTCATTTGAAATTTGTCTTCCCTACTCTCTCCTAGAACCCTTGCAAAAGATTAATTGTAGCCAGCAAGTTGCTTGTGAAATAGACATCACTGTAGATAGTCTAAATCATTCACCAAAGGCCAAATAACGATTTTACAGCATCTGGGACTCTAAGAGAATTATAGTTGACCTTATTTAGTAAAGCAATTTGTTTTTGTTTAGAGAGTAATTTATCTGTATTTTAAAAGTGGATCAGGAGGAAAAGAAATCACACTTGCAGTTTCAAAGTGCTTTATGAGTACCAACCTTACTAAAAACCAGTCGGGTGTACATTCTGAAATTTCTGAGATGCTTTTGAAAATCCACCTCTATAAACACCTTAACATTTTTCCTGATGAAGCTCCATCTCACATACCTTATAAATACCTGCAAAACCACCTCATTGTCTTTTTGTCACTCTTTGTCAAACTACCTCTTGATGTGATACTTACAGAAAAAATCCAGTTTGCTTTGTGTGATCATTCCTTGTTTTTACTGGCCTGAATAATCACTGCCACCTTCATGCTCCATCTATTTGTTATCCCTTCTCTCTTGGCCCGTATTTACATCAGCAATGCTCGAGAACTGGACTGCTCTTCCCATTTTGTGATTTTCCAGCATGTGCTAGGGCATAGCTTGCTTCACAGTGAACATTTCCAGCAATCCCAAAGCAATAATGCAACAACTTTACATGCCAGGGAAAAAGCAAGTGAGCCTCACATGAACAGAGGTGCTTCTACCCAACTGTAAGTAGGGAACCCCACCTACCAGGAACTGTTTGCCTCTGCAGTGCTAAGAAGAGCTTCAAAATGAGGTGGAAATTATCAAAATATTATTCATAATTTTGCCTTAGTATGGATGCTTATATCCTGACAGGACATGCCATGAAAAGATGTTTCATTACAGTGGAATAGTGTAGCATTGGAGATATAAATAGGGATTGTATAATACAAATACAGATGCTTAAATAAAAGCAGTTGGGATTTGTCTGGAAAGAATGAAATGAAACTGATTTTTGCTTCATTTGGATAGTTAAAATAGAAAAAAGGATCATTATAGTGCCAGTGACACACTTGCTAGCACAATAGAAATAATCAGGATTCCAGTTTAATGAGATATTGTAGAACGTGAGAATATTTTGAAGTGGTAATGAAAAAGAAAGAAGTGTTATAAGTGGTAGAAAATGGTAATTGGTAGATAGTAGCACTTTTAAAGAATAGTGACAGTTTCATATGAAAAAGCATTGTAAGCATGTTGATTAGCTTAAGTGGAACAGGAAAGATTTACAGAAAGAAGGAACTCAAAAGAAGAGCAGCCTTACTTCTGTCCTTGCAAAGCATTGAGTAGTATTAATCAAAACTGAGACAGGACAAAGCTTAGGGCATGCACAATAGCACAACTCTTTTTATGTGAAACATAATTCTTTTCATGTTTGTGCAGCCAACAAAGTATCCTCTGAATGGCATTGGCCAACACAGGTGAGTGTGGTATTGCAGAACTTGGGAGAATTACTGATTGCGGAGTGCATTGCCTTGTACCTAACAGGTTGCATGGGTAAAGTGTTCATGTTCCAGCTGTTGGTTTACATTGTCCTCCCTGCTTTCCTGGTTACCTTGGGCAGGAGCTCACTGCCCATAGGCCATGGACATTCTGGTCTCATTTGTGTAACCAGTAGCATAATATTTAACTGCTCTGTACCTTAGCTTTTTGTATGGAACGGAGAATTAGGGATTATGATGCTTCTGGCATGGCTTTGTGCATTCTGGTTTTAGATGCAAAACAGGGAAACAGCAAGTGATAACCTGAGCTTCAATCTGGTTTTACTTAGTAAGGTCTGCCTTTTTCACACTACTCACTGACTAAATGAATGCAATGAAAACTTTGATTTTTATTTTACCTTACTTACTTATGGTACTGAAAATACGTTTTAAAAATACATTGAACTTAAAATGAAAGGTTTTTTTATTCAGAGCTGTCTGATGCCATTGTCAAATATCTTATCTTACTTGACATTAATATAATTAATCTCCTTAAAACTGAAGTAAATTACTATCCTAATCATTATTCTCTGGTTTGTCAGCTGAAGTTAGACCACATTTAATGGTAATGCTGTGTAAAATCTGATGTGCTGGGAATATATAACATATTTCTGAAGGGCATGATGATAATCAGATTTGTCTAGACATGTAAAACACAATTTCGATGCCGTGAACTCCTCCAATTAATTACATGAGTTTTTGAGACTCATAATAATTTATCTCAGATGTAGTGTGGGAATTAGAAATTGTACCAGCCACAAAGTTTTTAGCAGAAAAGCCACAGACTTCTTAAAATAATGAGGCCATGTCCCCATGTGTTATAAATACTCTTGGTGTGTTATTTCCAGTATTTAATATATTCACTAAGATTTTTACTTGATGCGGGTACTTGCCTGTCTGAGGAAGGGTAAATTTAGACATTGGGCAATGTAGTGTATCCACTGGTTAGTTACTGGCACACTGTCTCCTGCTGCAGCCATGCAGCTGTGAGCTTTTTCAGTTCATTGTGCTTCTCTCATCTCGATCCAGCACATGCTGGCTGCAGCAATCCCTCTCCAGAGTGGCTGAGGAGTAGTGGAGCAGGTCAGTGGAAATCCATGATTTTCCACTGTGGCTCTGCTTGGTAGGAATATAACATTGTCCAAAACAGCACCAGTAAGCTGGTTGCATGTTTTAAAGTTGCAAAATGAGGGATGCTAGAATTCCAGTTTTAAGCTGGCCAGTGGTATGGCTGGTCCTGCAGTCAGATGTCTGCATGTTGCCAGCACTTCAAAGCCATGGAACACCCATTGGTTTTCATATTTGTCTTTCAGTTCCTCTTGTTTTCCCCCAAAGTCTGGTGTACAACCAGCTGGCAAAAACATGCCTCTGCTGATGAATGTGTTCATCTAAAGCTCTGATGACATTTCATTTGTCAAGCTGAGTCTTCTCCCATCTCAGTCTGGATTTGGTTTGAGTATTCTCCATACTTCATTTCCCCATGTGGAAAGAGAGGTTTGTTTTTCTCTCTTTCTTTTCTGTCTCTGCAGACTGCCCGCAGACACTGTAACATGATGTGAGCTGGCACAGGAGACCTGGCTGTGGGGGGCTGAGGCCAGTCTGTCTCTCTGTCTGTCTGTCTGTATCCATCAGCTGGTTTGTCTCCACTGTCAGACTGCACAGGAGCAGTGGATGACTGAGAAAGATGGGCTGTTCCATGGAAAGGACAGCCCCTGCCCCAGGAACACCCCAGCTAGGCTGGTTTCTAGCCCCCCACAGCTGTGCCAGACCCTGCCCTGACAGACCCCTGTGGGTTCCCCTCACTGCCCCCAGCTCCCGTTCCTAAGGGAGCAGACAACTCTTGCTGTACTCAAAAAGACTCATCCAGAGAACAAAGGCTAGAAAATCACAGTGACATTTAAAAAACAAATATCCATTACTGAAAGATAGACTCATGTCCTTTTTTTTCTCTCGGAGAAACTTATAACAACCTGCTTATTCAGCTTGATTGCATTAATGTAACTGTTCTTTGCTGCTAATAATAATTACAGGGAAGCATTACACAAAGAAAATAAAATCTGTCTTCCTTTAAAAGGTGTGGCTTGAAAAGTTTTGACGTGTGAAATCCAGTTCTAGCTGGGAGCTATCTGAATTCCCAAAGTAAAATACGCCCAATGTGGAAATGTGTTTCAAAATCAGGAGCAAAAAGTGTGACCTAGAAGCCATAGGGGAGACCATAAAGGAATTAACTGGAGAAACCTCCAAATGGAGCTCCAAATCTGCTTGGGAGGACCATAAGAAGGGTTTCCAGGAGGTTCATCTGCTTGGTGGTGTCATCACCCGGAGACCTCTTTAGGGATCTAAATGCCAGCCAGAGTGCATGAACAGGAAAGACGAGTTGAAGAGTAAAGTGGACAAAGTGGGCAGTTAATTTCCTGTACAAAGGTAAAATATCTCAATAGGAGAAAGAAGGAGAAAATCTTTTAGGCAAAACTGTGATGATTGTTTCTCAAAGAATGGATGAAAATCCTAAAGAGTGATGGAAAACAGAATTCGAGGCTTTGGCAGTTCAGGCTTGAGCACTTACAGTGCATTGTGGGAGTAAACGAGTCTCCACTTTGTGAATGCTCTCCAAGTATCTGTAAGAGAAGGAGTTTGCCCACTGCCTCTGGGGTTTATCAGCACGGGGTCTGGCTGTACCTTTGGAAGTTTGTGGAAGAACTGGCATTGCTGAAGCCAAGGCACACAGCTTACCCAACCACCCTATGTCTACAAATAGGTGTCAGTGTTGTTGCACCTGAGGACAAACAGCCTGGCTGTAAACTTTCATTTGCCAACTGTCTTCCTTTAGCAGTACCTTAGTTTGTTCATGTACCTAGCTGCTTTTGTGTGGGTTGCTGCTAAAAGCAGTAGCCCACCCTTCTCTGATGCATGTTTCAGCACAGAAGCTTTGAAGATACAGATGTTTTCATTGTGAGCTAACATCTGCCAGCTTGAATGTATGGTGCCAAAACAGCAGTTCCGCACAGCAGACACCACATGCGAGCCTTATTCTAAGAGTGGAGTTTAGAGGGGGGTGCAAATAGTTTTTCCTTGGTTAACAGGAAAGCTTTGAGGTAGGTCCCCAGGGAAGCTGAATCTTTCCCTGGGGAATTCTTGTGGGCCTTAGCATTGTCATCAAATTCATTAAAAGTTGTTCCTGCTCTCTTGAAGTTAATCTGAAATGTGGGATTTAGCAGAGGACTGAAAAAGTTTTCTGTTTCCATAGGAGGTCCTGAGCTACAATATTCTTCATACTTGCTGGAATTGAATCACCTTTGAAGTACAAAAAGAAATTAGGTTCCTTTTTCCTTCAGTTATATTGTTGTAATGTCTTATTACAGTGTTCATCCAGGAATATATTAGTAATTACTAATATTATAATACAATTATAAAATCTCTTGAGTGGGTGCATGAATTAATCCATCAAATAAGACAAAGTGCTAATAAAATCTTAAACAGCTTGGGGAATATTACCATAATAACACTTAATGAAGAATAAGTCATACATAACAAAAATACAGTAGTACAATGAAAATAATACAACTATAGTTAAGTGTTATTAATTAAAACCCTTTCCCTTAATGTAATTTGATTGTAGTCCCATTCCACTAGGGGCCGAATTCATCCCTGGTGTGACTTGGAGAGAACGGATTTGAGAGATGGATTTTTGCCTTTGGTTTGGGCTACTCAGAATTTTGTGTCATGCTGCTTCTGAAGAAGTTCTGAGCACCCTGTTTTGGCATTTGTGTAAATCTGAGCTACAGTTTTTCAGGTTTCTTAGTGTCATGTCCCTGCACGCCCCTGCTCCTTGTGCTCTTGTCCTTGAATGCCTTCTAGTGATACCGGCGCTTTACTGAACCAGAAATGTTTGCTTAAATCCAGGCAGCAAAGCCGTCCTGTGACTTGGGGGGATACTTTCATCAGTAGGTGGAGCTGTACCGCGCAGCAGGAGCTCGCTTGGATACTCTGAGATACGTCAGCGTTAGCACGGGCAGTGCGTTGGTACAGGTCAGGGGAGTGCATTTGAAGAAAAGCTGGCAGCTGTCCCTGACGTGCTGCACTTTGGCCCGCAGCACAGAGCTGAGGGAACAGCAGTCCTGCGTGATCCTGATGGGACAGGCCCTTCCCATTAGCAGAACAGAGCCTTAGATTAGGGATTCCCTAGCATAAAACTGGTTGCTGGGTGTGCTTGAGGTAACATTGATGAGTGTATGATCAGAAATCAATAAACTATTCTTTTTTAAAGTGCCACCTTTGTCTCCTACTAACCAGCTTGCTGGCTATTTCATAACAACAAAATTGAGCACTTTCAGTGCTGCTCCAGGATGTATTGGCTACAGTCAGAGGTCTGCATGTGCAGATTTTTTTATTAGGTGGATTTTCTGCCTTCTCACCAAAGTAAACAAACCATCACTTGCAGTCGTTGAATTCATTTTATGTTTGTTTGGGTTATTTGGTAATTTATTCTGTATGGCTGCTGGTGTTTGAGTGGAATAGCTGTCTGAGTTCGTTAGTCAAACAACGAGAAGGCTTCCTGCAGCTATCTCTCCATGCTTGTAAATGTCTTGCTAGTATTAAAACTATTTCTATCAGTTACTAGTCCTTCCCACAATTTTTAGTTCTGTTAGGCCATACTGCAGTCTTCTTTTTTTGTACATCTCCTGTTCCACAGAAATTGTCTTATGCTGTTGAAAGCTGGTATTATTTTTATTGCTTTAGTAGCTCTCAAAAGGCGTGGTGCCGCATAAAGCTGGCACTGGAACTAATATAGTAGTACATCCTGTAAGCTCTCCTGTTTTAATTCTGATCACACAGCAGAACATGTAAAAAAATAGTATTTCATTTGCCTCCTTTATTGCATTTATATACTGGACAGATGGATGTTTCAATGATTCTTTCATTGTAACTGCAAAATTCTTTTTCTGTTCACTTTGCTGGATGATTGCTCCATTTAGCACATTCCTGAGCTTGATACTTCACTTCCAGGCTAATTATTTTACAGGGTGCAATGGCTAATCTAAACTGTTATGTCAAGCTGTCAATACCTGGAATCCATTTTTTCCCCCTTACAGATACACCCAACCAAACATTCAGTGAAAAAAAAAAAGCATGTGAAGGACAACCCTCATTCAGCTGTCAGTCATATTGCTGTGTAAACCAGGTGACAAACAGTAGCACACCACATCTCTACGAGTTTCACTTAGCTCTTTCACTCATCTCAGTGCTTCTTTGCCACAGTAACATCTGAGAAGACCTACACTTAGCCAATTATAACTATAATCTCGGTTATATTACTGCTTCAGCAATGTTTTCTTTTCTTAAAAACAGGTCATCCCCTGTTTCTGCTATCCCATATTCTCCCTTGGGCTATATGAGCTTTTTGCAGAAGATAATTTGGCATCTCTCAAGCAGTGTTTTTTCTCCCTTTTCTCTGAGACAGGCATTAACTCCTTTCAAGAACTTCTGTCCAGGGACTTCATACTGACTAAGATATCTTAATCTTCTCTTTGCTAAAAAAATCAGACTAAATGATGTAGATCTCCGTATTAGCAATGAGAACTTGTTTCTCTGCCAGCCAGGTATGTGTCTTGCATCAGGCTGATCGAAGATTCCAACATGCCATCATGAAGCCCATGTCAGCAAAACCTCAGGTGATTTAAAGGCCTAAATTAGCGTGTGTATTTGAAAAATGTATTTTGGAAGAAACTCTGAAAGCAATTATCAAGGACTATTGCAACACCATGATTGTCTAAAGCAACAGAAGTGGTCATGTTGTACCCAAATTTTGCCTCCATCACTGTGAGGAGAACTGAAAGAGGGTATGGACTTAGAGAAGGCACCACTTTCAGCAAGGAAAATTCCAGATAAACTCTAGGAAAAAAGTTAGATTGGACAGTCATTCAATCAGGCTGCCCAGGAAGGCTGTGGAATCTCTGACCTTAGAGATATTCAGCACTGGACTGGCCATAACCCTCAGAAATTTCATCCAGTTTTGAAGCTGGATCTGACTTAGGACTGGGTGATACGTAGTGCAATGGACCAAATGACCTCCAGAGGTCCCTTCTAACCTACATCTCTCTAATTCTGTGGTTATAAAAGAGCTGATGAGTTGGGGTGAGAAAGTAGAAACTGGGAGGATGAAGGGGAAAAGACAACGCTAGGTTTGCTGTCTTCTGTGAACAGTTTTCTTAGGTTCTTATTCTGTCTTGAACTATTACAGAATATTTAAGAAAATGCTGCTGTGTCCAAATGACTTGGATTCACAATGCATACAGCAGTGCAATGGCTGCACATTTTTAAAAAGGAGTTTTTTAAAGTATTTGCTCTTCTTAGCATGCATTTTCTTGAATCTTGTTGAGTTTAACACGGTTAAGAGCTTGATGTATAGAAATACAATCTTGAAATGGAGCAGGAATATGCATAAAGATAGACCATTTAGAATCTATCTTCCAAAGAGAGTTATCTGTAAAACAACAACAAATATACTAATTACAATGTCTGCTTTTGGCATGGATGAATATTTTATGTGGAAGAAAAACTAGATGGAGTTTTCTAGTATCTTTGATACTCAGCTTATACCTGATGACTTATATCCATTCCTATTGATTTTTGCATCCATTCATCAATCACTTGTTTTGTAGCTGAATCTGCAAATAGTTTGGCTTAAAACTCTTAATTTTGGGAGACAATAATGCTCTGAATGGAAAATTGCAGTTCAGAGCAGAATAGAAAGTAATAAAGTACTGTGGTGATTATGCTGATTTCTCATGTTTGTTTGTCTTGTTTGCTTTGAGTCTTTGAGAACAGTGCTTAAAATCCTTGGGCAAGGATGGTAGGATGGTGGTCAGTGATCTAAAAATAGCCCTAAGAACATGCGCAGATTTAGCAGTGACACTGGTGATTCATGATTTATCTGATTCTTCCACTTCAAAAAATATTTTCTTGCGTCTCTGCATGGCATCAGCTTACATCTTCTCTCCAAGATCTGCTGCATGAAAAAATCAGTAGAGCATAAAGTTCTTCCATTTTCAAAATAATAGGAACCCAGGTTTTTCTGGATTTCGTATTTTTAAGGACTCTGAGGTCTCTGCTTGTATTGTACATTTGTACCATTTGATTTTTCTTCCTAAAGTATGCTGATCTAAGAGAGACTATGTGAAAAGACCTGCAGTAGTAAAAATTGAAATTATTTATGCTCCATTCAGCATTTTTCCTTAGAAATGCTGTGCAAATGTAGCAGCACATTCCACCCTTTCATATTCACAGCAGACAAAGAATATATTGTCATTCAGTGATAGGTGTAAGGGAAACTCAAAAAAATGACATTTCAGTGTAAATTTATGATTTATTAAAACATTTGAAATGTTCTGCTAAATCACTTTCCTCTTTCCTTTCCCTTGTGCCTTCTCTATCTTATTCATGTATAATTCCTTTCTTCCTTATAGGATAACTACCTGTGCCATACAAACTGTGACAGCATTGCCATCCATGCAGTTATTACTTCCCTGATCCTGAGTGAGGGATGATGACATTGAAAGAAATGGGAAATGACTGTGAGAAGTAATTTTAATCTACTTAATTGAACATAGCCAAATGACAGTTACCAAAATGAAACTCCAGTGTAGTATTTCCAGCAGATATTTATGTTTATGGTTCTGTGTCTGTGTTTATGGTTTAGTGGTTAAGCCAGTACCTGGCACCACCTCTGTAGAGGCAGCAAAACTGAGCTGTCTTTTCCCCTCCCCAGGGTGATGCCCCATTTCCGTTACCAGCAGAAGAGTTTCTGAAAGGAAGGTGTACGCTCATCTAGACCCCTGAGCTGGTGTCCTTTCTGTTGGATGTAAAGGATGTTTCAGGGCAGTACCCTCGAGGCAGTACTTCCAGCAGGGCTGGGCTGGCCTGCACATATGCAAAAGGAAAACCCACGAGTGTCAATGCAAAACATTTATTTCTGTGACTCTGCACAGAAACTGAGGCTCCATCTTTATTTGAGTAAGGGTATTGGTATCCATCTCACGGTGACGCAAAAGCAATTCAAGAGCTGTCCTGATTACTATGCTTTCCAAGTTGTATGATTGGCTCATCCTAAGACCAGATATTGAGATTTGTGGTCAAAACTTAACCCAGAACCCATCAAAACCAGTGAGAGTTCTGCTGAGTATAGGTGGACTCAGATTTTACAGGTACTGGCAAATATTTTGTCTCACCTGACTAACCAACTGACAGGAGAATAAGGGGATCAGTGTCTAGGGGCAGGGAGATTTGCCATAGCTCTGTAACTTCTTTCATTCTTCTTCAGTTTGTAATTAAGGGAATTTTGGAGGCTAAGAAGCCTTAAATGAAGAGCTCCTGTGGCCACTGTCCCTCCAGAGTTCCCTCTTGCTAGAGAGGGTTCCTGTCTCCCTTGCTGCTGTAGATTGTTTCAGGAAGGCCCTGCAGTCCTTTGCTGTGATTGTAATCTTGTTAAGGGAAGTTCTTACATACTTTATTTAGAAGCTGCTAAAATGCATGCACATTTAGCCCTGGAGCCCTAGTTCCCCTCTTTGCACAGACAGGAGCGGCTGTGTTTGATTAACAACCGTGACTGGCACCCAGAAAAACAGCACATAAAATCAGAGGTAAACAAGGATGCTTTGATCCTGAGACTGTGTGGAGAAGTAGCCTTCATACCTCATTAACAAAGTCTCAACTGCACATATCTCTGCTTGATAACAAATGACTGTCAAAGATATAAACTCTCTGAGTGACACCCTGCACCACTGAGCCCCTGCACTGCCACTGCCGTGGTCTGGGAATACAGGGATCTTGGCACCCTACAGGCACCACTCTTTACTATTTCGTTTAACAATATATCTGACTTCTGTCCTTGGATTCCTGAGCACAGGCTCTTACCTGTTACAGCTCTAGAGTCTGACAGGAAGAAAATCTGCTTTTATCACTAAAATGTGACTCTGATCACACTTCAAGAGTGGATTTGTTGCTGAAGTAGGAACTATTTTTGTAATTACATTTTCAGAGAACCAAGCCAGAAATTATGTAACATTAGCAAAGTAGACACATTTTTATAGTGGGAAAGAGTAATGTTTCTACAATTCTTGGTGATAACAAACCAAGGATACTGTTTTTGTATAGCTGATATAAAAAATGAATTTCCTTTAGCATATCCCTGCAAGTGAGTGCTGTAAAATCAAAGGGAAGTGTGTGCATTTTTATAAATACATGAGTCAGTTGGTATCGTGTCTTCCATTAAAAGTAAATGAAATCAAGTACTACTTATGCCATTACATTTCTAAGAGTACAAACAACAAATTATTTTGAACCTCAGCAGAGAAAAGTGCAGTGCACCTGCTTCTCCTAGTTCTATCAGTTTTCCATGCAAGATATTTTGGCCTTCAAACCCCATATACTGGTCAAGGTGCATAAAGATTAACCTAACTAAAGTTCCATAATCCTGTCTGAAGGGTCTGTAATTCAGGTGGCAGGAGAAAAGGGGAGGTAGAGAATGAGAAATATTTTTAATTCATAAACTAATACATCTGATATATATCTTTTTCAGACAATAAACCAGGTTCATATTGAAATCAGTAGGCTCTGCACATGCTTCAGAGGCTCTTGTGGATAATTGCCATGTTGAACGAATCTTGAAGGTCTCTTTTATGTGACAGAGTAGCTGGGTATTTGTAAATTTAGCTTTTGGTGTGTCATTTGAAATGGTTCCTATTAACCTGGGCCCTGAGGTGATGCTTTAAGACAGTGAGGTTCCCAAGTAGAAGACACGAGACAGAAGTAGAAAGTTGTACAGAATTTTTTTTAAATACAGTTTTGTTTTTCTTTAATGAACAGTAACTGAAGCCCTATTATTTAGCAAATCCAGATACAATGTATGTAATTGCAAGTGGAAAATACCTTGGTGATGGGAACCTCTCCTCCAACAGGAAAATCCTGACCCTATGTCAGAAAACTCCAGGACTGGCCCAGCAGCAAGGTTTTGGGTGAGATGGGGACTACTTTTTGTTCTGAAAATGTAAATGTAAACATATAGCTGTTAAGTCCCAATCCTGCAGCAGTTTGATGTTACCACATGATGTTGATAGAGTACTTAGTGGCAAATAACATACATGTGGAAAAAAAATCAGCTGTCATGCATTAAATTTTTACCACCCCAATCACTTTTGTGTGATGTGGTTAGACTTTTGTATACAAACGATCATTTTTATGATCTCTTGGGGTTTTTAAAATTTTGTTCCAACTCATTTTTTCCTTATCTCTCATGATCAAGTGCTGCATTAGTATTATATAAGCATTTTAAATGATAGTAGTTTGGATGACTTTATTACAAATGTAATGTGTAGTTTCCCTTGTTCTTTCTGTTTGTGTCTGCTGAAAGACTGTAGTAGAAGAGTGATTTACTAAATCCATTCAAGAATTACACAATATTATTAACCAATGTTCCATGTTGCTGTTTTACAAGCAAAATATGAAGTAAAAAAAATCAGTATAAGGAAATATATTGAAATGTCTTTAAATCATATGGAACATAGCTGTTCTAAGTGTAATAGGTGATAGAACAGATGGGTGAAATAAAGTGAGTTTATCTGCCAGCAGCTGCAAGTCAATTAACCAGGAAAGCGTGTTTACCATATTTCTATTTCTGCCGGAAATGAAAACCCCAGAAGGAAAAATCTCCACCATATCTAATAAGAAAATGCTTGGTTTTGTAGGCCTTTTTTCCCCCTTTCATAAATCTCTGTAATCCTCTTCAATGGTGTGTGTAGGTGTTCATAAATACTGTGAAGGAGCACCTTCTTCCTCCTGGAAGAGCTTCTGGCAGCTGGGAATTGGCTCCAGTACACACAGCAATGTTATCAGTGCTGTAGGTTTAACTGCAGTACTTCATGCTTTCAGAGAGCAATATTCAAATGACATGTCAGAATAAACTTTGTATTATGCATTAGCTGTTAGAAAAGCTGGTACTGGAGCGAGAGTGCACAAATACTGCTTTCGCCCTTTCCTGACCTCAGAACAGTGGAGAAAAATATTTGCACTTTGCTCCATGGATTTCAAGGGGTGAGAGACTGCAACAAAACCTCACTCTTTCTTCTTGTCCTTCTTATGTTTTTGAGTGTAGTGAAGACAGTTACTCTAAAAATTAAAGTTTTATGAGGCAGTTTGTAAACTTTTGAGTATTTCTCCATCAAAGTTATTTTTGGACTCTACTAGTAATTCTTAGTCCATGAGCCATCCAGTCCAGCTTATCTGTAGTTGCCTACAGTCACATTTTCCTGCTTCCAATTCAGACAACTAAACTCCTACTGCGTACTTTCCTGCCAAGCCTCCTTTACAAAGCCAGCTGCTGCTGCTGGGACCACCTTTATGTGGTGCCTGTAGGATTACTGCACACACAGTACAGATGTGTGCCTACAGCCCCATCTTTTTGAGTTGTACACTGAGATAAGTTGTCAGTGTTCACTTAGAAATGTTACAGGATAAACATAATCCTTGTGAATAAAAAGAATGTCCGAAGACACAACTCAAGTGTGTCTCTTGAGTACAGTGACCTTCTGAGGACGTGGCAGGGTGGCTTCAGGTGGTATCAGCTGTCCCTTTCATCATAACTGGCTCCCTCTACTATGTTAAAGGAAGCTCCGGAACAGGTATGTGTAATGGCCAAAGATGGGATTGTGCAGGGAGAAACATTTCACAGATTCCATACCCAGAACAACATAATTGTTGCTCTGGAAACACTTTGAGTACAACATGGAGATATTCTGAAAGAGACTTTACTTTCAGGCTGTTGAGACAGAATTGGTGGACTGAGGGCTGGTAATGGAAGAAATAGCTTGAATAATATGAAACCCTAAAGTACAGTAACAGGATGTATTTTCCAATGTAAAACTTTTACGATTGCTGCTTTTTGGAGTAGGATGAAATCCTGGCTGAATTGCAATTGGCAGTTTGTTATAGCAGCTTGTCTTGAATTTCTCATGAACCGAGACGGTTGTTTTGGTTGGGGGTGAACAGTCCCCCAAAGGGAAGAATGGTACTAACTAAATCAGAAAGAACTGCCTGTTGTACTTCTTTAACTGGAATTTTATTCTAGTATTATTCAGTCCTTCTGACGTCCATCTTTTTTCTCCAGATAATTTTAAAGAAGCACGCATACTCAAAGCTAATAAAAAAATGTTTTATTGAAGCAGTTTTTGTAAAGAAAAAAATTTCTGTCTGGTAGTTCTTCTCCCATCCCCATTTTATCTTCTACTTTGAAGAAACTTTATTTTAAAGTGAGGAGAATTATTTTGAAAAACATTTAAATGTCTTGTTGAACAGCTGCACAATGCAGTGCCTTGGGTTTTGCTCCTATTTAAAAAGTCTTTGCATAAATTAACAGAATGGAAACATTTATAATTTATTGACATGTTTTGACTGTAAACTCATGTTACAAAAATTTTGATTAATTGAAAAAATCGCAGTATGCCTTTTTCTCCCAGCTTGGAATTAAACTGCTTCATTTTCCAGTCACCACTACTTTAGAAAGAAGAAATATGGAAATGGGTAGGCATAACAGCTACTAAAATTCTCTGGGATGCCCCTTTAAATTTATTTCCTTTTCTATAGTTTCCATCAGTTGTGATTACATTTGATTTTGCTGTGCTTTGGGAAAAAGGATGTACTTGATCATGATAGCTCACTATTTTACACCAGCACCAGCAGGAAAATGTTGATTATCACAAAATTAAAACAAAGCCCGCAACATTAAATGATAATAATCCCTGGTTTTTGTCTGTCTGCCGATGTGTGCTCTCCCACCAGCCTGACCCTGGGAGGCAAAATTATAATAAGTTTGCTAGTATTCTGAATTCAGACTGAGTTGGTTGCAGGCCCAATGGTGGATTTACTGCCAGGAGCTTTCTGGGGGGCTCTGCACTCTCTTGTGCTTGGCATTGCACAAACACACAGTGAGAGTTTGTGTCTGACCTAAAAAACTACCTCAAAGCTGTGCAGGCAAACACATGAAGCAGAAGCTGGACCTGAGACTAATTAATCTAGTGTGCTGATTCCAAACATCATTTAGCTGGGAATAAATTTTAATCCCTGCTTGAGCCAGGCAGGATTTCATTTGGTATCAAGAGGTGACAGGCTGTATCATTCATTTGCCGCACTTTATGTTCTGGGAAGAGGCTTATTGTATTAAGTCCTTATCTTTTTTGGATTTTGCACAGACCTAGTCACCTTGTTTCTGGGAATACAAGTGAAGCTGCCCAGTTCAAAAGGTGCTTGATGTTATTTATTGATTCTTGTCAGGTGCCACCCTTGTCAGTAGCACCAGTAAGCACCCCCGTTTGTGTACGGGTTTGAGGTGGTGCACCACTGAAGAGCATGCTGCAGCCTGAGAAGCACAATCCCAGTGAAGCCAGGAGGCTGCCACAGCTCGTCCTTAAAGAGCTGGATGGTTTCAGTCAAAGTAAAAAATGTACAGCAGTGAAACATATATTAACACAAATCTTGAAGTCATATATTAATTTAATATATAGGATGAAAATTATTCTAGAAGCATCTGAATTGGCCTCTCAGTCTGTGCAGGAGCTCATACTGGCCTGTAAGTCCTGGTTTCAGTGCTGTCCGAATCACTTTTAGAATTCCTTTTTCTGCAGAACTGGGGAATAATAGTTACTGTGCAATTGGATGTAATGTCTTGGGTTGTGAAGGGCAGAGAAATATTAACCGCAGTTGGCAGAACAGCTGGGACTTGAACAATTAGCCTCTAGACACATAGATAAAGCTCTCTTCCTCAAAGCCCTAAGATATTTTGAAGGGGATTAGTTCCTCATTCTCATTTTGCTTTGCAAAAATTGTGTGAAAGTTGCAAGATTATATATAGCGACAAAACAGCCTATAGCAGTGACCAGAATTATGTTACCTGTGATTAATAAAAAATGACAACACTGCCTGTATGTGGCCTATTTCAGCAGGAGGAATCCAAAAGTTGCAAGCACAGAGCCTGGTCTCCCTCCTGCTGCTCTCTGTGGTGAAGGAGTCATCACTTTAGCTAGTGCAAGAACAGGCCTTTTGCAGGACTACTGTGCAAGCTACACATGTGGCATGATTAATCTCCCACCGTACTGTAGCCACTCCATATTTGACACACTCTAAGATCCAGCAGTTCCACTTCATCACATCACTCCAACATAAAGGACAGTAGTTGGTTTAAGACTTTGGGATAGATGTTTTCGCCTGCTTTCATTACTGTGTTACCTACAGGGCCAGAGGATCTCGCTGCAAAAGCAGTTTGTGGAGCATGAGCCCCAGCTTTGTGGCCTGCAAGAGCTTTCCCATCCACACCTGCATGCTGAGAGAGTCCTAGGGAGGTGAACTAGGGTGAAAGTAAAGCACTTGTGCATGGCTCTGTGGGGTTTCTAAGGTCCTTGATGTGCAGGTGTTGTATGGGATGATCTTCTGGAAGTTGTAGTAGTTAATAATTTGCTCTCAGTTATTCTAGCTTTAATTTCTAGCCTCCAAAATGGCCTACACTCTGTAGTGCAAAAAATAAAAGCAACTATTAGCCATACAAATTCATGTGGGGTTTTCTTGTTGTTGTTTTGGTTTGGATTTTTTTGTTTTGTTTTTGTTTTTGTTTTTTGCTTTTTTCTTTTCTGTGTCCTTTTTAGCAAATACAACAATTTCAACATGTCCCTTAGTTAGTTTCTTTTGAAATCAGCAACTTGATGCCCCTTTCTCATAGCACCAAGGAAGTGATTCATTACTGACTGGGAGAGACACTGTGCAATCAGTATCTGCTATGACTTGATTCTGCTGTGCTGTTTTACTTGCCTTTTCTCTAAATAAGAAAAATTCCTGTGAAGTGGGGATGGGGGGTGGTGTCAGTTTTGTGATCAGATGCAGCCTGCAGCAAGATAAACATGGAAACGGTAAGGAAGACCTTATATTTACTCTCTGAAGCTTTTTGTTTACTGTAAGATAAAGGTCACTTTAGAGAAACATGTCAAGAATTCTAGTGAGGCTCACTGACATCTAACATAACCAGAGAACCAGGAGGTTTAAAAAGGATTTAAAACAGCAAGGGGAAAAAGGAGATATTCTAAAAACATCTTTTAGAAATCTACAAGTTTGGTTTTTGAATGTAAGGACATTTAATCTGGGTCATGTCTTCTGAACTGCAGAAAGCTTCAGGTGTAAAATGATCTCTCCTCTTACTGTTTGGAGATACAGCACAATGAACCCACCACTTTCCCCTCCCTTGTGTTTTCCAGCCATGGTAAACTTGGTAAAGTGAGATGACAATTAGCAGATATTTATATGCTGGATTTCAAAAACAAACATACAGCTTTAAAGAACAAGCCTCAACAGATACAAGTAATAATACCAATTTCTGAATCACTTCCTGAAATCTCTGTTTCCTTTGGCATGTCTCATTCCTGCTGAAACTGGAAGAACTGGAATATAAGTTATTATAGAGGTCACAGTAATCAGGAAGTGTAAATTTAAAAAGAGCCTTTTAAAACATCATTGGGAGTGTGTAAAATGTGCTTCCTCCCCCATCCTTTGTCTGATGCAGAATGACATTAATGTTCTTCTTTGATGGTCAGGGTTTTAGAGTTTGTGCCCTAGCAGGTACACTAGATATAAAGACAAAGGAAGCTCTGATTTTGAAGCTATTGTCTTCTTATCTGTAGGTGTATCAAAAATCCTCTGGTTCTGGAAAGCTAAATGGGTGAGGATTCGAGATGCAGCACCATTTTTAAGATATAGCACCATTTTCATCTGATTGACAGGGAAGCTGGTGAAAAGTTGGCCTTGGTCATCAGCCTAAATCGAATTAGTAGCTTAAGGGTCTCTTTCCTGTTCTAATAATATCACAAAGAGCACCACCATGACTGTTGGCAGTGGCTGCTCTTTCTCACTGAGCAAAGGTGCACATTAATGTGACACAGCAGGATGCCCTTTTGAGGGGCACTGGCCTCTCTGGGAGCATTGACTGAATTGTTACTTGCATTTACTTCTCTTTTAAATGCAGACATAAGCATGACCTGCCTCTCCAGCTACTTTAAAGGCCTTCCATGAATAAAGTGGATGAAGAACATGTAAGAATTTGACTTGGCACTCTCGGAGGAGACCTCTGACATATGACACTGGATAATGCAGTTCAGAAAAGGTATTTACAAGCAGGTCGAGACACAGCTCAGATCAGCCTGGGTCAGGCTTGCATTGCCCACCTTGTAGCAGTTCATGCATTCATAATCTGACAACTGAATGATCAGATAGTGAGTTAAAATCAAACATGCTTTTAAATCCTGCTAGAAAAACACAGTCTTATGTCAGCCACTAATTTCCTCATGCAATGGGTACTCTGCACCTTGGCTGTTGGGATGTGTCCTCCTTACCCTAACAGCAAACTAAAATACTTCAAGTTTTAGTAATTTCTGATGGGAAAGCCAGAGCCACCAAGCTTTCCCAGCTAGCTGCCAGGTCAGCCTTGTCCCTCTTCCCTCCACTGGCATGTGCCCCCACCCTCAGGCACCAGGTTGGCCTCCCCTGTCACCACAGTGCCACAAGTCTACCATGGGTGTATTGCTGCACAAGCTCTTGCACCCATGTCCCTTACTTCACAGCTTCTCCTTTCCAGCTGATCCTGCCAATACTGTGAGGGTGGTGCTGCCTAACTCCTAAATTAGATGATGGGGGTGAAAAGGCAATCAGTTTTGGGTCACTTACTGAAATTAAGCTATAAAATGATTATATTTGCCTGCTAGATCCTGCGTCATGGGCACGAGTGGTTCTAAGAACTTACTGGCTATATAGATATGACTTCTCCATGGTTTAGGACAGGTAACAGAGCTTCACTGCCACTTCTAGGACTCCAGGAGTGCAACTGAGGGCAGCATGGCACAGCTAAGATTTCAGGGCATGCCTGTCCTTGTTTCTGGTGATGCTCTTCATTTCATCTTGGTGCTAGGACAGTCTGAAAACTGCTCTAAAAGATGACTCAGGAATGTGTGACATGGCTGGCCTAAGAAAAAAGAATGAAACGGTTGGAAGCTACAAGCAGGCACTGAAAACTGGGGCCATAGTGCCTGAATGTGTCAGCAGGCAATAGCACCTGTGTGCGTTTTCATGCTTTTTTCCATTTCAGATTGATAAACATTGTATTCAGTCATTTACCAAAGTTAATAAAAGATGCTGGTAGCAGGCTATGAGACTGAATTCCTCTGTTGAGAGAAGATACTCCACAGAGGCAGTGAAAACATTCGTGTCCCCTAGACACCTCTTTCAAAGTGCCTTTATGCTCAGTCACCATCTCTGAGACGTTAAAGGGCAGTTCAGTCACAATGTTTATGGAATCCTTGCCCTTTCGACTTAAACTGCCTACAGGGAAGACAACTAATTCTGGCTTCTTGGAATGTAAACGGTAAGGACTAGCGTTTGAGCACCATTTTTTTTTCTTCCAAAAATTCTATCATTTATAATAACATTTTTCATTTTATTTAAAACCTTCTCTACTAAAGTAATTTCCGTACTCTGCTGAGGTATAGATTGTCATGACCAAATACTCTGCTCTTTTACAGAGGTGTTTTTATTAGTAATAACTCCTAAGTGAGCCATGGGACTGCCTTCCTTGTAGAGAGGCAAGAAATGAGGAGCTTTTGCTTACTTCCAGCATTGCACCCATCATCCTCAGGCACAGAATGATGGAGAGTGGAGGTCCGTTCCTCCAATGCGCTGACTCACTCCCCTCCTCTCAGTTGGTACATAAGTCAATAGCACTTACTTCCTCTGTGAAGCATAAAAATCCCTGGATTTTTATAGCTCACTGGCAACAATATTTCTCCTCCTGCAACTGGTCATGTACCTAGAACATAATCACATTCTTAGCAGTTAATTTTAGGAAGAAGAATAAATAGTGGGCTGTCAAGGTTATCTGTATATTTAGCATCTTTGTATAATCCAGTTTTGTTCTCGAATCTTCATTATTTAACAATGGTAGATAAATGCTTCTTTCTCACCTGTTAAGTAACAAGACTTTGATTTGAACAGTTTTTATTGCTCTTAAGAAATTGACTGTAGGGAAAAATTACTTAGAATTCAGAGAGGGCCAGCCTGTTTCTGACAAGATTTTACTTTCTGTGGTGGGCTAATTTCTTTTGTACAGTTAACCTGCTCCCAAGCAGCCACTAAGAGAAGGGATGTTCTCTTTGTATTATTTACTGAAATAGCCTTGTGCAGAGCAGGTTGTAAGGGGAGATGTGTGCCGAGTAGCAGCCTCCTATTCCATAAATTGTAGGATTTTAGGGAATGTGAAGAAATAAATACGAACACAGAATGCTGAGGGCTTTTATTAGCTGAAATCTTTTGGGAGAGCTTAGGTAAGTAGAGACTGTTTCATTCACTGTAGTCTCTGTTGAGAAGTGAGATCCGGGTCACCATAGCTCAACTCTTTTTATTGACAGTGCAAAGAGGGTATTAAAGGGCACCATCAGATTTTACTAGGTTTCTGTATTTGCTCATCTCCTGGTTAGCATTAGTGCAAACGGACGTACTTCTTGTTTTCTGAAAGTGGTACAGGCTGTGGCATTTTGTCTGCTTCCTCTTTGGTGTTGCTTTCCTTTTACTTTCAGAGCCATAGCTCAGGACAGATTTGACACAATGCTGAGCCCTGACCCAGCCTAACCAAAAGGAAACCTTCCTACAGTGCATGTAAGGCAGAAGTGACCTTTCCATTGAGGGATGTCAATGACTTCAGGAAAACCAGCAAACCAAAGAGAGCACTGAGGCAGCATTTATGGGCCGATGGTGACCAACATCTGACACCACATGTCCTATAGACCAGCCATGGGTACATATGCTGATACTGGCCTAAACATGCATGGGAACACTTACACCAAAGCCTCCTTATTGTCTTGTGGACAGCTCTCCTAGGGCTCAAAGAAGTGGTCCCTCATGCCACCCCAAACACCACACAGGACACCTGAAGCCTCAGGCTGTCCTGTTTCATCGCTATCTGCTGCTTGTAGATTTTCCTTCGTGTTTCTTCCTCTGGTCACCAGACAGGGATCCCAACCAACTGCTGTCCCTGCATTCCTGCAAGATGTGACTTGATGACCAGACTTGCCACCTACTGGAAAAGGGATGTAAGGCAGTCTGCTCCCCACCCAGAGCTGTCCTTAAACATCCCATGCTCAGCCTGTTAATCCAGATAAACATTTTTTTTCCTCCTTTTTTTTTTTTTTTTTACATTGTAGTGTTACATAGATTAAAAAAAAAAGGAAAAAAATCAGAAAAGAAAAAAGCTTTCTCTTGCTGCTTTGTGGCAATTTAGTCTCCTCTTACATATTCTTTAAATCATGGAAGTCCTAATCACAGGTTAATTCTAACACTAGTAGTTCCTGATCAAGGAGTTTCAACCTTGTGTTTTGTTTTTGGTATTCTCTGAGCAAAGGACTAAGTCTGACTGACATTGAAATAAAGAGGAGTCTGCTTTCCAAGACTAAAATAGTTTATCATCCTCTGCCTTTCTCAGTAAGTTCTAAGCTTTTAGCTGTTCTTTTAAAGGCTGCTCTGAATAATTGGTTTGTTGTTTACAGGCAGAGATGTAACTGTCAGGCTGGTTAAGGGGTTCTGGTCCTATATCCATTTTTTACCTATATTACTGCTGCCTCCTATTTCTTTTCCAAGATCTCTAATTGCCATTCCCAGCTTGTACTCTCATTAGTTCCCTGTGCCTTTTACCTAGTGCTGCTGCGAACTCACCCCAGCAGTGATTTAGGAGCTCTACTACCTACCTACAGTTTTGTGGATTAAATTGAATACATGGCCCCATCTGCAAGGCTTGGGAACTGCCATGATCTCAATTGGAAGAGAGAGAAGCAGGTTTTGACAAGCATCCAAAATACAAGTGTCCCAGAAACTGCTGGAAGAGACAACAGTTAGGCTCTCAAATACTAGGAAAATAATATTTTTGGTTCCAGACAAAAGACTTAGTAAGAAGAGAGCTGAATGAGTTTTGACCTCTGACTTGTCAGGTTTTGTCCTTCACTTAAGACCTCAACAGAAGGGCATTTTTCCAGAACAAACTCACTGATAGGGAGAAAATAGAGACTGCAGTATATAGAAAGAAGAAAGGATTAAAAGGTAAAAATTAAACGGAGAAAATCATCGTCTTTTCCCTTTGAACTTTCCGCCAAATCCTTTGATCTGTTTTTGGAGCCGTGCTCTCTCTGCTGAGGAAGATGAAGCAATGTCCCTTTCAAATCTTTGCAGAGGCATCTGTTGTTTGGTTTGTTTATACCAAACAATTCAATTCATTATCTCTTTTTGCTCCATCAATATACCAGACCTGGGGGAAAGGGGAGAGGGGAAAGACCAGCAGTCATTAATGCTAATACAGCTTGATTAGTCTGGGAAACCAAAGCTTAGACTATAATTTTGAGACCCAGCAACTATCATGAAATCCTTTTCCTGCTCTACAGCATGATGCTAAGAAATATCATCAGTTGCTTAGATTTCAGGTTGGGATTATGTTTTCATTCCTATTTATGTGGTAGCTGTTAAACAATTTTATGAGATTTTACAAGGACTAAATTTTGCTCACAAGTAGTCCCACTGAGCTGGATTTCAACTCAGTAATACAGGGGTAAATGCAGATTAGCTCCTTCAAAGGCAGTGGAATAAGTCCAGATTTACTGTGGTGTTTTATTAGGACTATTTCCATGAAAAAAAAAAAAAAGGCAAAAAGACAAGCAGACACTTGCTTAAACTCTCCTGAGACAGTCTGGAAGAAATTGTATTCAGGTTATCAGACATGATGGTTTGGGGGGGAGAAAAAGCTGACTGTGAAGGTTTTGAACAAACAGTCCTTAGAGAAGTAAAATTTCCAGAGATGCCAACAGGGAGTTTGGTGAGGAGTGAAGGATCTCAGTACTGTACATAGGTCTCTTAGAATACCAGCGGGGTAATTGCACAAGGAAACAGGGTGACTGCTGTGAGCAAATTCACAGATTGTTTAGGAGAAACAGTACATTTAATAGGTAGGAAAGGCTGACTTTAAAGCACTGGTTTTTACTTTGCATTTCAAGTTAGCTTATAACCCAGCCTAGCATTTAGATCACAGCACACCAGCCTGAGAAACTACTGCCTGGGAAGACAGCCAAGAGCTAAGAAAATTAGAGAAGGGAGAAAACACATTCTGTAAATGTTGAGCTTCAGAGAAGGTATGCTCCAGCCTGATATTTTTACAATTTTCTTGGGACTGATATTCATATCCTTAAAGCAGTATGCTTTTATGTGAACAACAGTTACTTCTTTTTGATGAGAAATGAAAGATTTTGCACCCCTGGTTCCTTTTGCTGTACTTCCTCCTGTGCTCACTTCTCTCCCCATCCCAGTAACTGTTTTACAGCAGTCTAAGAGTACTGAATTCAAGTTAAGAGTGACAAGTCCTTCCTTCTATTTTGTCACAGACCGCAACTTTAAAAAGGAAATGTACAACAGGTGGTCTGCAGTATTATTTATTACTAAGCTATTCTCTAACTGGAAAGAATAATGTACAATTAGCTTACTAATAAACAGAATTGTAGTCTTCTAAAAACGGTAAAATTAAAAAATTCAAGAGGATTTTAGCTCTGCACTTTATTAGCCTGCCAAGATGAATAGTTATATGCGTTTTTAAAATAACAACACATGCTTTTACAAGAGTAGAGCTTGGACAGAAAAAATTCCTTTTGACTATATTGCACAAAAATGACTCAGAAGGGTGTAGTGTCCTCTGAAGATGCAATGCTGTATTTCACAGAGCTTATGCACGTGCCTACAGAAGAATTCCACTTTGGTTAACAAAAATATTTTTAGGATGGAGTTGCAGGATAAGGCATAGAGGTGCTAGGTAATAATGTTTGCATTGTTTAGTATCCTGTAATAAACAGGGGAAATAAACTAGAATAACGTGGCTGATCTAATTTGAATTTACTGCCCAAAGACGCTCATAGATCTTCTCTGTAATGTAAATCAAATGATGCTATATATCAAGGAGTACAAAAGGTGAATAAAAGGAGCCTAGGCCACACATAGTGTTTTGTGAAGAGTATGAACTCCAAGTTGCTTCTTAAGGGGAAACAGCTGAAATATTATCTCAGTCAAATTAATTGAAAGTCTCTCCAAAGCAGTGTAGCATTAAATTTGTTTTTACTTTCTTAAATTGTGGGGTTTATGCATTGAGTTGGAGCACGTCCCAAAAGTTTGGCCAGTAAAGTAATCCTAGAGTATTAAGAAACTGAGATTTTTTCAGCTAAAGGAAGGTGTATGCAAAAAGCCTGAAACTGCAGAATGTAAAAGGAAAGAGAGAACACTTGCAAACTTACCAGAAACAACAAGTTACTCTACCACTGGCACTGAAAGATCGTGCCGGCATGACCAGTGATGAGTAAAGCTTTTTGAATTGAAAATGATAAAACCTATTCCCATTCCCATATGGGTCGCAAGAAGTTGAACACAGTAAATGCTTAAACACAGCAGAATGTTGTCTTTTCTTACATGATGAATTGCTTGGTGGTAAAGAAGCCTCACACAAAGTGATTTTATACTCCTATTTTCTATAAAATATGTGATTGTTTTTGTGATCATTTTACATTATTTTATTGCTTTCATATGGTTCTTGTAATAAATTTTCAGCCTTATTTTTACCAGTAGAGTAGTGAAAAATAAGAATAGAGTTATATGGTTGCTGAAATGACTTATATTTGAATATATATATATATATATAATGAATATATATATATATAAAATATATTTTCCCATTCAAAATCCTAATTAATTTATTACCTTAGATAGGAGACAGCTAAAACTATAAACAGAAACCCTATTTGAATGGCTTTATCACTTTTTAAAAAGCCCTGAACACAAAAATGAACAATCAAGGACATTTACAGAAACACTCTTTCCACAATGAAAAAAAAAAAAAATCAATACAATAATAATAAAATATAGTTATTTTAAAGCAATAACTATCATAATTATGATTTTTTTTTTATATAATTACCAAAACCAATGACCTAGCAAAAATTTAGAAGACTAGGCAGCAGTATTTTTTCTGATTGGCCATCCTTCTTTTTCCCACAGGATTCAGGGCTGGTTTCAGGTATAAAACAGAAAAAGTTCTGCTCATATTTGATGCCAGTGAGGTTTTCCTGGTGTGCAGCACAGCCCCATCCTGTTTTCCCAGCCTCGGGTACAGATGTTGTGCTGTAGGTAAGCTACAGGACCTTTATGCCTACTGCAAGCTGCCTGTGGTGAGACCCTTCTCCAGAGAAGCTGGTCCATTTTCAGTGTCTGTTCTTTGCAGGAGCCCAAAGGGGATGGAGCAGGCCAGAGCCTGCTTTGTATTTTTAGACACTTAAATAAGGAAGAGGTACATAAAGTTCCTGCTATGATTTACAGCAGGGATCCCATACTTAATTGGCCAGATGTTTTGACAGCTGTGATAGAATACAATTAAAACTTGGTTCTTTTCTGTATGCACAACTTCAGAAGTCAGAGGGAAGGACTGAAGTTTCCCCATACCCTGTGCACAGTTAGGGAGGACCTTCCCAGGGCCTCTCTGCTGCCTGGGGCGGGTTTGGACCCCCTGTTCTCAGCACATGCTTGTGAGGAACTGCCTGGTTTTGCAAACACTGTTAGAAATAAAGCTCTGCACCAACCTCCCACCTAAGGTTTTCTACTGATCAGTCCTTGTGTGCACCAAACCAATGAGAATAAAAATCAAGGCTGGGATATGTAGGCTGCCTAGGTATATCCACTGCTGTCATTGTCATGGACACAGCTGTGGAAAAGAGACCTCTTGCAGTTTCTGTGGCCAGAGGCCTTGGAGCTATCCTTGTTGAAAACACTTTCAGGTTGTAGAATAATGACTGGAAGAAGGAAGCATTACTATGAAAGGGACATTCAATTACATTGTACAATGAATTTGTTACAGAATTCCAAAATGTCTTGCTAAGCAGAATCCTGACTTACTGTGTGGGAATGAGAGTAGAGAGGAGCCTGTTGCACACCACTGTCGGAGGAAGCTTTGATTTTCACTGCTTTTGGCCAGTGTGCCATGGCTGTTTGACATGTTATCAGTCACATTTGACATGACAATCTTCTTCAGATAAACCTATCTTTCCACCAAAGGAAAGGGTTTGATGCCTTCAGACATTCAGGTTTTTTGTCCTTCACAGAAGACATTTAAGAATTCACAGCTTCAAATAATAGCCTGAGAGTCTACAGTAAGAGTCTGGTAGATATGATGATGTCTGCTCCTTGCCTTCAACCACATTTTTTTTACATTAAAATGGAAACAGGATTACTATTGTATGGTCTTGCAATTTAATATTTTTCAATATGCTGTGCACTTTCCAGTTGCTGTAATACTCAGAGCCCAGAAAATTAGCTTTTCATGCTCAGGTAATCACTTTTTCAGTAGAGGTGGGTCTAAATAAAGACTTATTTCTGAATCAAACACAATTGTACTCTCTTTTTCTTGCATACTGGTCAAATTTCATCGCATTTACACTTAGTTGCTGATAATTGTTGTCAGAACGGGCAGAACAAACCCTGTGGCTCCTGACATGCTAGAAAACAGCATTTAGCAGTGCTGTGCTGAGCTGTCTGGAGGAACCTGTGCTCTCTTACAGCAACTGAACTCCGGTGAGAGGAAAGCCACTCACCACAGAGAAGTGTAGAACCCTTTCTACAAAGAGGTCATCATTATTTGTTGGTCCTTTGCACCTCAAAAGCTCAAGTCTGAAAGTATGTTCTTTTTCTTTTCTTATGAAATGAACCCAGTGGAAGAAATGAACCTGCTTGTTTGCAAGCATGCCAGCTGTGCAGGTATCTGGCACTAACACACTTGTCAGAACTTGTTAAACCATTTGGCTGCTTAATACATAAAGAAAATCCCCTAAGGACAACATCTTCGTTTTCACCTGTGATTTGAATTACCATTGAGCTCAGTCTATTATCTTTTCCTTCTTTGCAGAGAAGAAACTCATATTTAATTCTCACTTAATTTGATGGGCTTTTGATCTGTTTAATGAATATGAATAAAAAATAAAAGACTCCTAAAATCTGTAACCAATTTTGGAAACAATTCCTTGTAGATATCAGAATAGACCAACAAGTATGATACTTTGTTTTAACTTTTAGCTACCAGTGATTTTTCTTTGTGAAAGTAAGGGTTGGAGCATCTGAAGTAAACCGGTGCAAAGAGGCAGTGCTGTTCTTCATAGCCTTGGTACAATTATTGCATTAGCAAACTTTCCAATTAACCTATGATCCACAGCTTGACGATGCAGTGATCACTCAAAGATGTTGCAGCTGTCCCAGAGGAATCTAAAGTGTCTAAAGTGCTAGATGTATTTATCACAGAGTCTGCTTTCCACTGTGCCGGATACCATTCTAAGTTCATTCTCCATCTGCATTAATGGCTGCTTTATCTAAAATGCATACTCAGTCTGAGTGGTCTCTAGAAAATCTGACAAGAAGTGAAGCCAGCCTCCACGACGTGGGGTGCAAATGCACACATTGCAGCTGCTTTTGTCTAGAAGTAGCTCAGGCAGAAATCAATATATAAGTGAGGCAGAAGGTAACTGTCAGCCAATGAATAGTTTTGGTCACCTGCCTGTACCCCAACCCAAAATCACTCACACACTTGGCTGCCAATCTTGCATCTGTTTTGAAAAGATTTTGATGCACCATTAAGCAAGCGTCATGTGTGAGCTACCAGCATAAATCAGCTTTTGTTTGAAGAAAACAGGCTGCTGGGCTTCTCTTCAGTGTTTCTGTACTCAGAAACTGCAGCAAACACGGGTAAACTCCTTTATATGTGCCTTAAATTCTAGGTTGCTCTGAGAGGAAGCATGGACTGAACGATGTACAGTACAAGGAAACAGGATGTTCCACTTTGAGTGAACAGATGAAACACTTCTAGACCAGGTAGTCTTTGACACTGAATAACAGATTAGCAGTGATATATGACTCAAATAAAGAAATAAGCAGAGTTTTTTTCCTAAAGTCTTTGCCAGTGTAACAGTAGCTCAGACTTGGGATGTTCTGTTCTTGTTACATTTTTGTTTCATACTTACCTTCTGTCTAAAACATACAAGTAAAACCAGAAAAATTTGAAATACTCAGGACCAACTTCAACTTTTTTTTTTTTTTTTTTTTTTTTGTAATGAAGCAGGTTCAATCAGCCATTACTATATTAAAACCTGTTGTTTCTCTAACCAGTCCTCGAATCATCTGGTCTGCCTGGGAAAATTCTCCCTGTATTTAAAATCTAACATTGCAGATATTTCAGGTCACACAGATAAGAGCAATCCTACCTAGAAGTACATTTTGTATTAAGTTTTTCAGTAGAGATGAGATTGTATCAGATTGAATTGTTACTGTGAAATTCAAGTTGTATTTGTCTCAGACCACTAAGTTACATATTCAGTAGCACAAATAATTTTGAAACAAAATTCTATTGATCAAGCCCATATGTTTATATGTGTCTACCCTTATGCAATGTTTCTGGATTTAAGAACCTAGAAACTGCAGAAAATTGTGTGCTCCATTATTCATTATGCCATTCAATGGAAATAATCGGAACTGTATTGCAGATTAATTTGGAGCTAGTTTGGTTATCAGATGTTTCTGCTGCAAAAGGTAACCTATCTGGATATGTTTAAACTATTGAAGTTACTACAGACCATCTGGTAAAGACTGCCACAATGATATTATTAATATTATTATTATTATTATTATTGTTATTGTTATTGTTATTATAATAATTTTCAAAAGTATTAAAAATGCTGTTATTTTCTCATTAACACACAGAAGACTCAGGGAAGTCATATCCACTGTGAATCTGCACTGACAGAATTTTAAACCTTAAAGAAAGAGCTTTTAAAAGATAATTTAGTGAGTTTCTATGACACCAAAGGCATGAGTTTTGAAGACTTAAAGCTAAAATAGGAATGCGATGATGAAACCATAATTGTCACCAAAAGGAGGAGCAAATTCAAAACACTTTTTGCTTTCTTGAAATTTGGCATCGTTTTTGTCAATGAAGCTACAAGAAGAGACTAAACAAGTGTCTTGGGATGCACTGAGCAGTTTAAAGTCCATCAGGTTTCTCAAGAGAAAATTACTTCCTCACCCCACTGGGGAGTTTAAAAGCAGGTAAGGGGTAAATCTCTTTGAGTTGAATACCGAATCTCGTAAGATACTACAGAAAACAGAGAGATTTTTGTTAAGGAGAGAAAAAAAATAATATTCCCTTTTCTGTTTTGAATTTGATGACATTGAAGAAATGGCTTTAAACTAAAAGTTGTGGATACACATGGATATCATAGGGGCATGGGCATGAGACCATGGTAGTTCTGATCAGTGTCTGTTCCTCTAGTTCTTGCTTAATGCTTTGTGATTTAGTATTAAAGACATGGAGGGAAGAGATGAAATAGGACCCAAGGTGAGACAACACCTTCTATAAGCACTGAAACTAATGCTGGTTGTCAATCAAAATTGGTTGATTTTAGCGTAGATTTTAGAAAGTATAAATTTAATGGGATGTTTTCCAAATTGTCATGTTATTCAAAAGTGTCTCCATGTGTCTGTCCCCCTGTCCTCCACAGAGATTCTGCAATGTCTAGTAATATGTGAGCACTGTTTCACTCAGTTCAGGCTCTGAGTAGGGCTTCCTTTCTTCTTTACTCTCTATACTACCAGAACTTGTAGAAACCAAATGATTTTGGGGATTCTTTATTTCTATTAGATTAAATGTGACCAGAATATGAAACCAGTATTGAAGAAATGGGGTGGAAATAAACAGAGAAGTACATATACAGAGCTGGAACTTGAGGGCCAGTTCCACATAAACCATATAGAAATAAAAGATAAGTTTCAGTCTATGAATTGGGTACAGGGGAGGGTACAAGGAAGCAAGAAAGATCAATGTCTGTACTTCATGCACTATGGTGTGTCTGCACAGAATACATCCAGACCTGGTACATGGGGGAGGATGTTCTGAAACAAACCTCAGCTTTATCAAGACTGCAAGAAATGATGCACATTGAGAAATCCCTATAGCTCAGGTGCACCTAACTTAGGGACATAGCTAAAGTATAACAGTTACAATAATTCTTTCGTTTGTCTGAAGTACTTAAATTTCATTTCCCAAACCCCTGGATGCAGCAAGGGATTTAGACTTAGATGGTGCCAGATCCCAACAAAGAGAAATCAGGAGCTGGTTCAGACTCATTCCTATTTTGAAGCAAAAAAATGATGGTCCAGAGCATTCTGAGGCTTGGGCTTCATTCAACTCCCTTATCAGAAACCCTTCAACAGTTTCTGCCATCTCTGAATGGGGAATAAATCTGGTCCTATTATTTGGTATTTCTAGGTCAATGTCTGATCCTCTGATGGGAAAAACTGAAGTCCATGGACACTTTATACTAGCAGAGAATCTTAGTTTTTCTCCTTCAGCTACAAGGAAAGAGGTGGAAAACCTCATAGGGAAAAAAGGAAAGTGAAGCAATCCATTTGTGAATCTGGGCATGTGGCTGTGAGAAGGGCTACTGAGGAGCCTGGGAAGTCACCGGTTCCAGATGCCTTGCTCAGCTCTCTGTATGCCAGCAGCAAGTGTAGGAGTACTTTGGCCTAATCTGGACTACTATGGGCTCTTTTCCTTTGAAATGTGTAGTTTCTTCCAGTCTGTAGTGCTAGTTCCCACAAGGGCTCTAGCTGGAGGAGAATGCCTCTGACACCACCCTGCCTCCAGCAGCAAACCCCTGTCTCTGTCCCTGTCCCTCCCCATGCAGGCTGCTCCTGCAGCACCACAGTGCAAGTGCTGGCAGATCCAGGAGAAACCCCCCATGACAGCCCCTCTCAAGCATGAACTGCAATAACTCTTACTCTAGAAAGTCAGCATGACACCCATAATTTATTCATCCCAAGATGTATTCATCCATCCATTATTTATTTGCATTTGTTTTACTACTATCATTACAATTTCATAAACAGAAGCATAGAGAAGGAGATGGGAAGTTAAAGACAGAAGTAGCTGCTGGACAAAGACCCTGGGCTTGCTTCTCCTTGGCTGCTGACGGCCTCCAGGTTTTGTGTGAAGGCATAATACAGAGCAAGCAAAATTTCTCCTCTCTCTGGTCTCTTCAGCAGGTTGGTGGAAATCCTTTCTGCCACCTAAATTCCTCTCTGTAGTCATTTATATTCTGTTGATGTGATGAGGACACTGGAGTGTAGCAAAGCAGTAGACAATGCTGCCATGAACAAAAGCCAAGAGAAAGGCAGAGATGGATAGGGAAGGGATGTTGGTGCTGCAGGTCTTTCCCTCCTTTTTGTGCATTCTGTGGGTGCAGGTTTCTGTAAGGAAGATAAATTAACTGGCTTAAGGTCTACTTGTACAATGAACAGATTTAGATTTACTATTTCTGGCCATAATGAGGTGTGGGGATTATAAGGGAAATGGGAGATTGTGTTAAAAGGAGTGGGTGAAAAATCCTGTGTAAAACATCACTTCACTGGCACTCTTCCTCCACAGGCTCGGCTAGCCAGGCTGGGGACAGACGATTGGGAGTGATTGGTTTGCTGTGCTTCAGCCGTGGCAGCTGCTGGCCCTACATGCTCATCACGAGTCAGCTGCGAGGTAAGGAGCGTTGGCTTGAGCCGCCTCCATGATCATTGTCTGGAGACAGAAGTTCTAACACCAGGTACATTAAGGCACAAGACTGAAGGCCACTGGGTTTCCCATTAGGGAACTCGAGCTTTTCTGTAGCATAGGGCTTTTTGCAATGTGTTATTGACTTTATAAAAGCCGTAGCAGTCTTCCTCTGAGTACTGCCCTGTAAACCTCCTTGTTTCAAACAGTATGCAGCGCTATTGTAAATCAGTGGCCAAAACCATGTCGGCGATACTACTTTAATCTGGAGGAACCATTTTGTAGAAAAGGGACATTAAAACAAAACAAAACAAAACCCAAAAAAACAACAAACAAACAAAAAAAGACATATTCAAAATTTCCTAAGGAGTCATTTTGAGCCTTTTCAATCAGCCAGATATTCACTTCATGCTACAAAACCACAGATTTGTTATTCAATTTATAGAAAAAAAAATGAAAAAATAAAAATAAAAAAAATAAAATAAAAAGATTGCTGCTTCACTCCTATACAGAAGAAAAAATAAATTACCATGAAATTAGATGGTGGCATAGAAACCTTTGGTATAAATCGGGACAAGAGGCTAAGTAGTTGTAAAAAAGCCTTTAGCATGAAAAGTGAACTGTTTTAGATTATTTATGTTCTGGATTTTTAGAAGGACAGCTTATCTGTAGCTTTGTGTAAAACAACTGCAGGTTTTGAAAAACATGAATCCAACAAAATGAAATCAAGGTCTTGGAGATGAAAATTTAATCAGGAAAAAAACCACTAAATAATACATGTCAATGTCATGGATATCTGAACATTTGTTGCGCAATATATGGTACATAGAGTTGTTTCTTACAACAGAAGGTTATATTCTGGGGGCTTTTCTGAGTGTAAGCATAGGTAAGAAGAACAGCTGTGATATGGAGGAGCAGAAGTTAGCATCCCTTGTTCTCTCCTCAATAACTGTAGAAAGTGCGTTTTGCTGATTGTCCTTGCTAGGCATGAATGAACACACAGGGTCTAGGTCCAGCAGATCTGGGGCATTGTCTGTGTATTTAAATGTGTAACTAACCAAGAAAATGAACTTTTAGACACTATTCTCTTGCTTGGGTATCCTTACTCTATTTTTTGGTTAGATTTTAAGGGCTCCCTGGCTAGCTCTGGTTGCAATAATAACCTTATTTCCACATTATTGTCAAACAAAAGTACTAATGTTATCTCTTAAGTTGGGGTAAAAGCTATGACCAAGGATGCACCATTAGAGATCAAAACTATTAAGTGGCAAGAGTTTCCTTATTTCTGGACTTGGAGGATGCAGAGGAAATGTACACAACTGCCATTTGGTTTGGAAATATTATCCTGAAATAACGTTCTCGCTTGGGCTGGGTAGTATACACATATTGGAACTTTATGGTATTTGTAAAGCACTTGCATCACATAATTCTGCACTAGAACAGTGTAAATTTGGGTCAGTTTCATGTGCATCATAACACAGAATGTAGAGGGACTTAAAATATTTATAGTATTGTGCTGTATGACATCTTAATGCCATCCCTGCATTTACATTTCATTTAACTGTTATCCTGCCCTTAGGGAAATCTCTTTTTCCCAGGAATGCACACTCTCTGTAACAAATAGGATCAAAAAATCTCAAAGAAGAATTGAACAGCAGTAATATTTATAGAAGGAGAAATGTCTGTGAGTTCACCATTATCAAGAGTATTGACCTATAGAAGCACTTTTGCACTTGATTAAAACCATTATTAAGCACTTGGACTGCATATGGTAGCAAAACTTTAAAGGAAAAAGGAACAGAATATTTATTGCATAGTGTGCTCCATTGTTAAAACTTTCTATACATTGAAAGTGTCTGATGTGTCCATAACAATATCTCAAGACATCTGATCCCCTGTGGTTTAGATCCCTGTTAGAAGTTCTCTGATCATCTTCTGTGTGGGAAGACTCAAACAGTTAAGGGAATCTGGACAATTTTCTAATTCTTCAGAATTCACCTCAGAAGGTGAACAGCACTTTCCAGTGATCTAGGAAAAATAAACCAGGCGAAACTCTAGGGAAATAAGTTTCTAAACAGACCAGCAGTTAAAAATTATGGGACCTTTGTCTGAAATTGAAGTTGGACAGCAACTCCAAGCCACATGACTTGAAAGCAAATCAAAGGTGGGTGAACAGCCCTTTGATCAAGGCACTGACCTGAGAGAAAGCCCATGTCCCTGTCTTTGCTCTGTTGCAGACTCCTCCCTTTACATCTGCTGACTGTTTTGTTTTCTGTGCACAGAGACTGAGAGCATCTAAACTGCTGGAGCCAAGGCTGGCTCTGTCTTCTGCCGGGAAGTGCCTCTTTTGCATTCTTTGGAAGAAATTGGAGCCATATCACCTCCAAGTATTTCACGATCTGTTGGTTCATGAAAAATTGGGAGCTTTTTGACATTTTTTTCTGGACTTGTAATTAAAACGAATGTTAAAAACCTACAGTTTTCCTCTCCAACATACATCCTACTTTTCAAACAGCCTTGCTACATAGTGTCCACCGAGATCACCATTTTAATAAAAATGCCTTCAAAGCATTAATTCCACTGTTATGAATTCAAAAAGCCCCTCAGAAGTTCACTATTCATAAAAGAAAAATCTTCTTTGGCTGGCCAATATATAAAAGTAATCCTTCTAATACAGCAGCACTGTATCAACAGAAGCCAAAAGCTACAGATATAATTACTGGGCGTCACTGGCTCAGGAGTCATAAAAACCTTGACTCTGAATAAAAAAGCCAGACTTCTATTAATAAATTATAACAATTATTTCTTGTAGCAAACAAACTCTGTATCTTCTTATGATAAAGAAATGCATCTTTATGAAAAGATTAAATAATCTGATTATGTAAGGGCATATTTGTGGCCTAAAAATGTCCAGCCATGCTGCTATCACTAATCTTTACACTGAATTCTAATCAGGGTATGGTAACAAGAAAAGAAGAGTGCTGTCCCTCAATGCAATTTGAGAGACAGGGCTTGCTGACTTCCCTCTAGGCAAAGCAAATTTCAGAAATTTTATGCCCAGCTACATCACTCTCTGTCTGAGACAAAGATGTGTTTTCAAAAGTGCTCATCAGCTGGCTGATTTCAGTAGACTCAGCAGACTCAGTTCTTTCAGTGGGAACTGAGCTGGGCCACTGACAAGAGCTTTTTGAAGTCCTTCCCTCCTCCGCTGCCCTTGGGCCAAATTGCTGCTTTCCATGGCAGAGTGAAAAAAAGAAACTCTTACAGAAAGGAAATTTCTAGACTATTTCTTTCCACTGCTTTTTTGTTTTCCAAATTGTAACATGGAGGGAAAGAGTTTATATCATTAACCTAAAAAGCAAATGACTGAAGTTGTGTTTTCACTCAAAAGCAGTGGTGGAGGCTTCCCATCACCCTGGGCATTCTTGTGCAAGTGCTTGGTTCCACAACTGGCCTTGGAACCCTCTAAGAGAAGGTTTTCTAGCCTCCAAGGGGCACGACAGGAAAGCTAAAGGGCATTTGATCTTACTTCATTTTTCCAAATGCGTTCCTGAACTTTCAAAAAGTCTGCTATTGATTAATGAGGAGACAGCAAGAAAATTGTGGGAATAGCTTGATCTGAGGTGGTGCATAAAGCTATAGGTTTCCCTGTCTGCACATTATTACTCTTTCATTTGAAAGCCACTAGCAGATTCTGGGTAAATCCTTAGATTTTGTCATACAATTCAAAGGAATACCGTTTACCTATTTCTGAGAGAAAGCTGTTTTCTTAATTATGGAGATATCTGTCACTGAGAAATTAAAAAGGAAGGAAATAAACCTAGTGAAAAATGAGAGTGGTCATTTCCAGCCTGTTTGGTCTGGTAATTTACAAACGCTGGGTCTGTGCAGGCACAGGTTGTACTACAAGCACAGGCACCCTGGAATCAGAAGACTGTAGACATCAGAACAGAGAGTCAGGCTTGCGGCACGGGCTGGTTTAAGCAGTGGAGCAGAGAGGAGTGGAGCAGGCGTAGAAGTGGTGGGACCGGATTCAAACGAATGAGGCTGTGTATCAGGAATATAGGAGATAAAACATCAGGAGTGAGTAAGTTCAGTACATCTTAAACTGAGGCTGTTTTCCATTCAGATTGAATGAATCCACCAGTAGTTATATAAAGCAATAAAAATCATATTCTGGGGAAAACATATAAAGAGCACTCTGCCTCTGTGGTAATGAGGCAAAACTTCACTTACTCCTTGTTATACCGACTCAAGTGGCTGAGACCACCTTTCCTTCAATGGTGTTGAACTCAGTTCAATGTGATCAACAGACAACTGTTATGACAAGATATTCAAAGTGGCCTAATCCTGCAGGTGCGTATGAATAACCTACCATTACAGCAGAGGAGACTTACAAAAGAAATAGGTAATAGAAGAGTTATAATTCAAACATAGCCAGTCCATTGCATTTGTAATGGGAAATGTTAAAGCCTTCAAGATTAGACTTGAGGAACTAGTCACCAGTAAGGAGGTATAAGAGAAAGGCTGGAGAAATATAGTACCCTGGTGAGGAGCAAAATCCCTCTTGTAAGGAGAAACCATGTCTCACAAGAGTTGTCTAAATATTCAGTTTAAAGTCTGAAGTGATTTAAAGTGATTGAGTCAATGTAGTCCGCCTGGATTTCCAGAGGATTTTGGGTTAGGTATAAAGTCTCTTAATGAAACCTTGCAACAATGGCATGAGGAGAAAGATCTTTTCATGGATAAAAAATGTTAAATGATCATTATCAGAAGATACAAGAATCTGCAGAGAGGTTGTCAAGGCAATGGACCAGGCTCTGCTCAGTGGTGCCCAGCAAAAGGACAAGAGGCAATGGGCAGAAAACGATGCCCTGGGAGTTTCACCTGAACATGAGGAAGAACTTCTTTACTGTGCAGTGACCGAGCACTGGAACAGGCTGCCCAGAGAGGGTGTGGAGTCTCCCTCACTGGAGATGTTCCAGAACTGTCTGGATGCAATCCTGTGCCCTGTGCTCCGGGATGACCTTGCTTGAGCAAGGAGGTTGGACCAGATGTGGACCACCACTGTGGTCACCACTTGACCCATTCTGTGATTCTTTGATGGGAGTAAATGAATAATTTGGCAGTGGAAAGAGACAGTGGAAAGTTCTGCAGGATCAGTGCTAGGATCTATGCTGTGCAGTATATCCATAAACAATCTAGGAAAGGTGATGGGCAACGACATAAAAAACTTTGCCAACAACACTAACTGATGTGAGAGAGTAAGAAAGAAATGTTGGTGAAAGCCCCCATGATCTTAATGATAGCACAATGGCAACTGAAATTTAATGTAACTCAAGTGTGAAAGGAAAAAATACCCCCAAGTTTATACAAACTCTTTGTTTACTAGTGGTACTAGAGAATAAGATTCCAAGTTTGTAATATAGACAGTTTTATGAAAAATTCTTGTCAGTGCCCAACTGCAGCCAAAAAAAGTTAATCTAGAAGTTAAATCTTAAACTGAGGCTGTTTTCCATTCAGACTGAATGAATCCACTAGTAGCTGTACAAAGCATTAGAAATTGTGAGGAAAAAAGCAGAGAACACAATAGAGAATAATTTCCCACCTCTGAATACTGCATGCTGTTCTGGTCCTTGCATTTTAAAGGATCTAGGAAAACTAGAATGGTTCAGAAAACGGCAACAGGCTTGTCAAAGTTATTGGACAACTTCACTTGAAGGCAGGATTAAACAGACGGGAATCCTTCAGATTGACAAAAGAAATGCCTGAGGGATGTAGACCAGTGAGTGACATGACAGAGTGTATAATGATTGATTGCTCACAGCTTCATCCACTACAAGAACAAAAAGACATGAAATAGAGCTAACAGAATCTAAATTCAAGATACAGGATATGATAACAGACCTGAGGAACTCCCTTGTAAATGCTGATGGTTTACAGGCATTTGGGTGAAGATTGTGTGAGCTTATGTAAGGAAAATCTGTGAAAGAATGCTCAGTGCCTAGAAACCAACTCTGTTTCAGGAATTCCCTGAGCTGGCAAAGGTTGAACGGTAGGAGAGACTCAGAGGGGGACCATGTTCCTCAGGCATCTGCATTTGACCATTGGTGGAAAAAGAATACTAGGTTATCTGGGTCTTTTTTACACTCCAGTGTGGTTTGCTTATGTTCTTCTGTAACATTATTTCAGTACTTAAAGGGGCTTATAAAAAAGTGGGAGAATGTCTTTTTACACAGGCAGATAGTGAGAGGACAGGGGGTACTAATTTTAAACCAAAGACAGAGAGATTTAGACTGGGGAGAAATTTTTTACTCAGAGCCACTGGGACAGGTTGCCCAGAGAAGCTATGGATGCCCCATCCCTGGAAGTGTTCAAGGCCAGGCCAGATGGAGCTTTGAGCAACCTCGTCTAGTGGAAGGTGTCACTGCCCACAGCAGGAATTAAATGATCATCAAGATCCCTTCCAACCTAAACCATTCTAAGATTCTGTGATGGTCCATAACAGCTCAAAGCAACTTCTAGTTGCAGGCCATGCTATGTTTGCAGGTCCCCTGTCTTATAGCTCAGGGAATGCTACAGAGACCATGCTGTAATTAGTAAATCTTCCTATGTTCTTGGCAACAGGAGCAAATATCCTAAGTTATTTATTTGTAGCAATACTGTGCATGCAATAAAATTGTAACTGTGAACATTTCCATCTGGATTGCTGGGTACTTTGAAGATACATCCCTGGCAATATAACAGGGAACTAAAGTAGTGTAAGTTACCCTTTTACGTCCTTTTAAGGCTCTTCTATGCTGCCAGAGCAATGTGAAATGGTCTTAAATAGTGAACAGTAGGCTGTTCCAGCTTAAATCTGCCATTGTTTGAGAAAGGTAGTCCCTGCCCATTTGATTTCCAACACGAAAGAAGTATTAGGGAGATGGTAGGAGAGTAAACTTGTCACTGATGTGGTCCATAAATGCATGCTGCAGAGCTACTTTCTCGATTTTAGGTGATAAAGAAGAACAAGTTGAAACAAATGACACAGAAAAATGTTCTTTAGATTTGAGCTGTTTCAACAATAATTTGTTGTCCATCAGACTCGTGAAGCTTAACTAATGCTTTGTGAACTATATCAACTAGGATATCCTTTTTCTTCAAATATCTTTTCCAGTTCATTAGCCTGTAACTAAAATGTCTCTTGTGTAAGCTACAAATTCTAGAAGCCCTAATAAACTGACTAACCTATAGTCTGTTCCCATCTCCACACTGCTTTCCCTTTTGTAATTGGGCAGGGTTATTCCTGTCAGTATATTTTTTCCTATAAAAAGAGTTGATTATTTTCCACCAGCTCTGTACTTGACTTCACCCTTCCTGGTTCGAACCTTAAAATTAATGGGATACTACATGTATCAGCTGAATTTTGAATTTAAAGCCAGGCCTCTTGTTTAATGACTCCACCAGGCCAGTGTCATAGATGTAACTGGTAGAGTTGCTTTATACAAATTTTTGGCTGCTTTTAACTTTTAGATATGTGTTGTTAAAAGATAACCATTACCTGAGAAATATAAAATATATTTTTTACCATAATATAGGTGTGCAGTACCATTTTTTGTGGGCTTGTAGGAAAGCAAATAACCTGAACTCACCTCAAATTGCAGCAGACTGTCAACATAAAAATCAAGCCTTGCTTAGCTGCCCTTCATTGTGGCCTGGTGTGCAACAATAGGCAAGGCTTTTATCCTGCCAAGGCTAAGGGAGAAGTAATTCTAATATATAAGGCACTGATGCTTTCATTATCATTAGCAAGCATGCTGGATTATTCATGAAAGCACCACTTAGAGATGTAAGCAGGCATTTGCCATTTATTCTTTAGTGTAATTTAACTCAACATGTCACTTTTCATGTTAACTTTGTGGAAGGTATTTTTAACTTAATTTATTAACACATTGCTAAAACTCTGTATCCATTTGCACCTACCCATCCAGCACTGGCTTGCAGAGCCATCCATCAGGGACCAAATACATATCTGTGGTATGGGAAGTCTTACCAGGATTAGGTAAATGAGGAGTTTGGATTTAGGTGGAAGTGTGTTGAGAGGACAGGCTCTGTAGGGCCATCCCCCTTCAGCAGAGAGTAGGGAGACTGTGGCATCCAGCTCGCAAACATTGCTCCAGATGGAAGAGCTGAAGTGGCTGAAGAAGAGTGTGTTAGAGGCAAGGAAATGTTACTGTTAGACACCATTTGTTCCACAGCTCTCCTCTTCCTTCTTCTTGCCACTACTTGTAAATTTTCAGCACAGAGCTGTGTCCTGCTGTTGGTTCTCCTAAGTCATTGCTCCTCTGTATGGTGCCACTGCTTCCCACTGTGCATCCAGGGGAGGATGAGCAAGGTCAGGCACTGCTTGGCATGTCAAAGGATGGCAAAAATTGCCTCCCTGTGCTGTGATCTCCTCTCCAAAGAAAAGGCTGAACGAACTGAACATAGGTGTGTAGTCACCTGTGTGGTTTTGCTTAGGCATGGTCGGGTTACCACGTCAGTGAGTGTTCAGCTGCAAAGCAAGTAAGAGGAACACTTCATAGCAAACTTACCTTGCTTATTTGTATGGGAATAGGAAAGTACAGAAAGGATAGAGAAAAACTTTTTCCCTAGTTTTTTATGCTGAAGAGGCAAAAATATATGCACATATGGCTACCTCTTCAAATTATGGTGAGTGAGGTAGTGGTAAAATGAACTGTTATCTATTCTTGAAATCTGGTGTTTTGTGGCTACTCAGGCGGAAGTGGGTAATTTCTATTTTGAAAAATTAGAGGAAGGCTCACTCTGTTGACTTGCATTTCTCCTTGACTAAACAACTGCATGTAGTTATGTCTGGGGGTTTTATATTCATAATATGTAGTGGCATCTCAAATTTTTAAAAAAGCACTAAACTTTACACTGTTATACTGAAAATAATCAACTGAAATGGCCTGCTTACAACCTTTAACAGGTGTATTCTTCAAGATGGTTGGCTGTGGTTTTGTTGTCAGTTCTCTATTTCTAGAGAAATAAAATAGAACATCCTAGAACTTGCTCTAACAAAACATTTATTCCCACTAAAAAGTCACCTTATTTCTATGTGGTTTTTATGTGTATTATACATTACAATTCTCTATGAAATAATATAGTATGTACAAAAATAATACCACAGGGATTTTTTAAATTGTTTATTATCTCATGGACGTTTTCTGTAAAATTATTTATTTTTTACAAACTTCCTCTGGCCTCACCTCTTTTTGGTTGTTCTGCCTGCTCCCACATGTCTTCACTATTCTAATAAATGACAGTCACATCAAAAAGCCAGATAAATAAATAATATCGTTGATTTAGAGAAGAAGAAATAATGGTGCTGTAGGAGCACACCTCAACAAGAGGCAGTGAAGGTTTGATTAGGTTGTTGCAAAGGGAAGAGCAGCTTCTCGGAGCTGGAGCTTCATCTGTTAAGTAGAATGATCTCTGTATAACAGCCTCATTTTCTTCAGTTCCTATTCTTCCTTGTCTTGGCTCCTGTGCAGAAGCTGTTATTGTGGCCATAACAGACATTTATGCTGTTTACGCTATCACCCAAATGTGAGCCATGATTAGTGTGCTTGCAACATGATAATATTGCAGAGTTGTTTATGGCAACCACTGGCTGGGAAAGCGTATGGAAGGGAGGGACACCCTATGCTGCATTACAGCTCACACTGAAGCTGAACAAGCTGCTCTGTTCCTCCTTCGTGGAGAACACATCAGTTGCTTTCTCTCTCAGCTTGTACCTCTCTGAGCTTCCTTTTTGGTTTTGTTTGAAAATCCAAGGAGGAGAAAACAAGGACCATTGAAGTGGCATATGTAATGATTGCATTTCATCTTAAAATGATAAATGCTGTATGCTTGAATGTGAAGCAATAAATATGCTCAGGCTGAACATTATGATAAACTCTATTGCACGGTGTTGCAGGGAAACCAAGGCAGGTTTTCTTCCTATTTCAAGTTTTTGAAAGGAATTACAGATATTTCCTATATCCGTTATGCCATCATTTTATATGGGCCAAAATTGGGCCTTCATCAATGGTAGCATTTCTGCTCAGTTGTGGGTATTTTGAATCCCTACCAATACTTCTGAACACCTACAAATAGAATTAAAATATGCATTTTAGCCCAGCCACTAGGTGCAGGAGAAGAGAATTGTTGGTTTGTTTTTTTTTTTCCCGAGTACACCATCCTAATTAAAAAAAGTAAAATTAAAATTGTCTTTCTTTACAAGCTAATCTTGCTTGAACACTGCACATCAGAGATTTCAGGCTACTGCTTTGTCTGGGAATGGTTTGCTTTCCTTTCATCCTTAGCAGTTTTGCTTGATCGGTACGTAAAGGAACTTCATGAATGTTCTTGTTTTATTGAAATGGACACACAGAGATTGGGTTGTCTGTATATAGTGCACCACAGAATGCAATAAATATTTTTCATATGAATACTACCTGATCTCACAGACTGGAAAAGGTCTTAAACAAAATGTCAGCTGAGAAATATGCTCAATTCTGTGTAGCCAATGAGCAACTACATGTTTAATTTTAAGAAAGCATTTTGACATATTCCCAGACATTTTAACCTTTTTACTATGGCACTGTCACCCTTTTTAAAAGCACTGTTGTGGCAATGTGGATTTATTCGAGTACCATTTCCAAACAGCAGGCTGTTTTACTACTCTTCTACACACTGTGTTTTCTAGAAATCCTAAAGTAAGGGGAATAAATGCCTCAGTGCTGATGAGAGTAGATTACATCTGTGCTGAAATGAATAAACTTGGTATCTAAATCAACTCTCCCCCATTTTGACAGTTTATCATGTTATGATAGCTTTTTTTGTTCTTTTTTTCCAACAACCATATTTACAGAAATTGTACTCTGAGATTTAAAGCATCCTGTTACATTTTATAGAAAGTATAACAGCACAGTAACTATCAGCCTGTAGTCTGAGGGAGCAATTCCTTGATATGACTATGGTTGTTGCTTTAATCTTCCATCTCTTTGTTTATAACGAGTTGTGTCACAAGGAAAATATCATGCACCGCAATGCATTTGGCCAGAAAGCAAAGCTGCTATTGCCAATACATGCTGAGGTAATAAATGTCAATGCTAAATGAAGGACTGCAACACCTTGAAGAGCATTAGATCATGTCGTGCTTCTCAGTACTTGCTCAGATTTTGTCTGGATTATCCCTGCAGTCATATCACTTTTCCAAATTTTCATGTGATTATCTTATTGTCAGCTATGCAAATATACATTGAACTGTACAAGAAGAGTGAATGGCAAGAAGCCCTGATGTACTTCCACTTTCCTTTGTGAAATCTGTAGTTTTGTACTTCAGCACTCCTTAGTTTCTAAGATTTGATATGAAAATGTGCATGAAAAGAAATCCATTTCCACAGGTATAATCAAGAGAGATGGCACTTAGCAGTTTCCTCAGAAAGTAAAACTCCAGTGAAAGCACTCAACAGACTCAGGCTCTTGGAGACTCATTACTAGTAGCAATACCACAGGCTTTTCCCTTGTACACTGCCATCCTACTCTTATCTTTAATTGTGAAATGCTTGTTCATTCCCCGTGTTTTAACTCTTGCCCTCATTAAGGAGAGGAAAATGAATGGCTAGCATAGAAGTAGTGTTGTGTTACAAACATTATTCAGTATATATGTTTCTTCTCTAGCCACTTTCATATGCAGGTTAATTTTGTTCATCCAGCCACAAGAGATGTTTGTTCCCCCTGTCCTTTCAGGCAGGCTGGGGCTCATGCTGCATGTCCTCTGAGCATGGCAGAGGTGAAACAGCTCTATCTCAAGGACTCTGTTCAATCTACACCCAATATTTCTTATATCCAATAAATGTTCGGAAAAAACTTCCACTCTGGGAGGATTATTTCCACCTAAAGGAGAACTTGCCTCCAAAAATGTAATATACAAACCCAGAGTTTCATAGTTCCTACATAGTTTTTTCTTTGCATTGTTCCTTCTCAGTTTTCTTTTTCTTTCTTCGTTTTATGTACTCTGCAAGAAACCTCCTCAGGCAGATTACTGTCAGAATACAAAAGGCAGGAAAAATAAAGCATACGTATATTCTGGAATGAGATTTTAGGGAAATCCTAAGAAAATCAGTATTTGTCCCAATTTACTTTGCAGTAGGAATATAACATTTCTACAGAAGGAAATATCCCCCAAATTCTCTTGGCAAAGGCTGCTGGACGATAACTCTGTGAAAGCCAGCATTCACTTCCTGTCTTTTAGTCTCAACTTTTGTTCCCCACAAAATGGTTTGAGGTTGACTTGAAGGGTTAAAGTCTCTCCATAAAGCATGTGAAGCCATGTACAGCACAGGGAGGGGGCAGGTAGCCACAGCACACACGGCCACGCTGGCCTGAGGGCGAAGGAACGATGGAGCACAGCTGCAGCTTTTGCTTCTGCCTTGCTGTCCACCCCCATACTTCCTTCTCAGCTCATCTCTTGCTCACTTCTCAGCCCACACCGCAGAGTTTGGCTACTTGGTTCACGTTTCCTGACGTTCTGCTGGGTAATTCTAAAAGAAATGTGAAAGGTGCAAGGTAAATTCCACCTGTGATTGGTTGGAAGGCAGCTACAAATGCATCTCTTGCAGAGTGGGCAAATCCTCTTCTTACTCAGATGCTGCAGCTTCAGAACACTTTAGCTGGATCCAACAGAATTTCTCTGAATTTGTCACAGGCAAAAAAAAAAAAAATAGACTCTGACACAATGTATCAAATGCAACTAACTTAATACTTCTGCAAGAAGCTGTATTTTTAATTCTTTTCCTGCTTGACTTACAAGTAATATATGTGTAAACCACTTGATCCCACATTGTCCCTAAAAATAACACGGAGGAAGTGGTTACAGAGTTATTAACACCATCCACATTTGCTAAAATGTTTTTATAACCCTGAAGTTAACATCTTAGCAACTAATGCTAGCTAACTAGTAAAAGAGATCCCCCCAAACAACAAAGCCCTAAAGCCCATAAATGAAAACATTATATTGTAACGGATTTATACTTTACCTGTGGAAATTACCTTTTATTAAGTAGACTTAACAAAAATAGTGCCAGTCACATAGGTCAATTTACCCTGAAATAGCTGAAGTAGTATTTATTCTGAAGACATTTATCTATAGGTAGTGAACCAAGCAAATTAACACACTCTGGAGTTACTGGTATGTTCCTACCAAATATATACTTTTTTGAGAAGGATCAAGAACAAATGTTTCTCTGTAACCAGATGTGCTGTATCACTATAGCTATCTTCTCTGTGTGCTTCTGCTCCAGGACACAGAATCCTTGATTTTTCATGATAGCAGCAAAATACTAGAATGTTGGCAGACAAATACATAAAGCATAGAGCTAAATATTCTTACTTTCAAGCTGCAGAAGGAGGTCCTAAAGCTACATGAGAGTAACTACATTAAATTCAGTGGAATATTTGCATGTATCAAGATGACCTAGATAAAAGTCAGGAAGAAGCAGGGGATAGTTCTTGAAACCAACCTTCTGCTAACCAGAGAAACTGACAGATATTAATTCCTTGATAAAAATGGGCTTGACTTCTCATATGACCTTAAACATGACTTAAATTATCTTAAATGTGTTCCTTTAAAAATAAATAATAACACTTTACTCTTGTCTAGAGTCTGTTGGTTGAGGATTTTAACTTGCCCTAACCACTCAAATAAAGGCCAGACTGTCCTAGACATGGAGAGACAGGCAGTAGCCTGACAGAGACTCAAAGGAAATATGGTTCCTTCCTGATCCTTTTTAGGCCAGCAATGTCATATAACTCTACTTTCCCGCAAGCTCTTTGAGGTAATCAACTGCACAATGGTACACAAATGAGAGTTTCCCTTGACGCTTACCCAGACTCAATTAATTTTCCTTGGTCAAAATAAGGCATAAACATAGGACAAAATTCCTTTTTTTATACCCTGAATGCCACACAAATGCTGAAAGGCCAGTTATAGCCAGAGCCCAAATTTAACTTACCTTGTGACGTCGGTGACGGGTATTATAGCTATTTTACAAGTGGGTCAGATTCGTGTAAGTTAGGTGAAACTCTCAAAATTAAGTAAAAGGTCAGTGACAAAGATGAAACTAAAACCGCAGTCCTCATCATCAATCACCACATAGTCATTATTTCCATTTGTTTCATTTACTTTACAGTGCAAGGCAGAAAATATTTTTAAACACAGTAGAAAAAACAGACCTCAGCCAGCAGAACAGACAGCCCACTCTAAGCAGTGAACATCATTAGCCTTAGGTAGTTGATTCATGTTACACACAAATTTCTACAGGACAGACAGGGTCAAAATCCAAAATATATTCAAGATCAGGAGATGAGAAGTGAGGGACATAATCAGCTAGGCATATACTAAGCTCTCCAAAATATTCTTTGTATCACTCTTTTAAATTGCAGTACAGGGAAAAGGATACACCATTAAGTGATGATGATTTCAGATTAAACATTTACCCGAAGACAAGCTGCAATATCATACACAGAAAAGAGACTGCTATTTTTGAATGGCATCAAATTGTGAATCGAAGCACAGTGGGTAGGAAAATACTGCAGAGGGGTTTGAAAGTGATTGCTCATCTGTGTAGTAAAATATAACCTCTTTAAAGTCCTGCTGTGACCAGTATAAAATGATCAGGGGTGAGAGTCTGCATGTGGTCTGCCAACGTGCAGGAAACAGGAGAATCATTGTCCAAGGTAGGGCTGTACATTAGAGTTACATGAATAAGCCAATACTAAATGGTGACAGAAAGTTATCCTGCAAGTAAAACTTTTCTGAAATCAAGGTGGCTGTGATTTAAAGTTTTGTCTGATTAGAACAGGGGCTAGCAATTTTCAAACAAGGGGTGTCAGAACTGTCGTTTTCTTTTTCAAATTAGAAGAAAAGTGTGACAGCAGGAGCTCGACAGAAGCTCAGCAAGAGCAAGAGGGGTTTTTCCCTCCAAGAGATGAGATGTTGCTAATTAGCTGAGTGGTGGTATCTTACCTCTGTGGCAGGCAGGCAGAGCTCTCTGCTTCTGCTGCTCCTGGTATCATAGAGAGCTGTGAGCCAGCCCCTTATTCAGATGTCTCCCTTGGGGTGCAATATCCTGCAATACCTGCAACATCCCTCTACCTACCATTCAAACCTGCCTGCTTGCTGATTTGAGTACTGCCTCATGAGTCCTTGATTTTGCCAGTCAATATTTGATGTCGTTAATCTACTTGTGTTGTCAGTGACATCCTCTTGATGTATGGATGACATACGGTGAGAGACAAACGTGTGCTGGAAGCTTTATGTTCATTTCTCTGAGGGAGTTCCCCAGTGGTTATTCTACATGAATGTGAGAGGTTTGGAGTGTCATGGCACAGGGCACCAGGTTTGCCCCCAGCTCTAAAGGTTTTTGTTAGCACCCATGTCAGGAATTCACCTAGGAACTGTGAAATTTAATATTCCAGGCTTTGTTTACATGACCCATGCCCTGGAAAAATTGTCAAGATCCAAGTTAAAGGCAAAAAATGCTGCTCAATAGAGTAATGGACTTGCACAAAGCATTCCCTCAGTTGTCAGCTGCATCTGTCCTGTACCTGAACCCTCTTCCAGTGCAAAAGGGGATAGCCTGTAAACAGAAAAGAATGCAACTTCTAAAGGTTATTTTTCTATTTTCAGTCACACCTTATTTCTGAACATTCTATTCAAGCTCTAAACCTCTGTTTTTATATGGAGGAGAGTATCTGTTAAAGCTTCAGCTTAAATTATTTCCTTTAGTTTTCAAGTGTTTACTTTTCCTCAGACAAGTATGGGATCTTCTTGGTCTCCTCTTTCTGTGAATTCACAGGGTATACATTAAAGGATATTTATGCAGCTGTAAAGGCAGATACATATTAAATACGAATGGAGTTCTCATAACCATTTTATCAAGCTACCAATGAGAAGGTATCCTGTCATCTTGCTACTTCAATCTGGCAGGCATTTGTGAATTTTCAGGTTTTTAGATGTTACTCATCTTCAACCAGCTGCCACAAATGGAGCCAAAATCTATTTCAAAGGAGAGTGTGAACTACTGTGTGAACTGCTCCAACAAAAGCACTGGAAAGCTCTAAGGGCTTCATATTCTATTGCATCAAATCTTCTAATTTTCACCATGCAAATTAAAAAAAAAAAACAAACCTGTCTTGGTTTGAGAGAAGGTTGTTTTCAATATACTATGATAGGAATAATTACACCAGTGGAGGGCAATGCAAATGTGAACTTGGCTGCTTTCTGAAAAATTGTCCCTTTGAAAAATTAGAGAATTGGAAACAGCTGGCCATTGGCAGGGACACTCTTTTTTGTGGGCTCTGCTATCCCAGAGGACTGTTTTGTCTCTGAATGCTGAGGCAAAGGGAACATGGGATTAAGTTTAGGACAAAGCCAGATTCTCTTTAGTTTTTGGCAGTATTATAAAGAGAGAAGATCAATAATATTCTTTTTTGTAGGTAGGTAATATTTACAGTTCTAACTTCTGAGAATAAAACTAGAAGTCTGAACTATAATTTAAGGGGGTGATTGTAGGGGAATAAAAAGTGCCATGAAATTGCTTTCAAAGTTATAGGAATGGGGTTGGATTTCGGGATTTGAGGGTTGGAGATTTTTTTTTTGGAGGCTTTTTCTTGACAGGTGTTTTAGTTTTTATTAGTTTTTTAGTGGGGGTTGGAGGGCTTTTTGTGGTGGAGAGCAACAAAATGCTTTAAAACTGGTCTGTTCTGGCAATGTAAAAACCTTCCTTGAAATTCAGCCTACATAGAAAATGTGAAAAAAGTGATGGTGAAATCTTGTCAGCAAGAAGGGAACCATGTATTGCTTCCACTTCAGCCTATCTGATCACTTTATTGTTTTAGACAGTAAACTAACTGCTGGCTTGCCCTTTCACCTTCTGTCCCAAACAAGTATTGCCGAAAGATATTGAAGTGTTTTTGCCTTGTGAGATAAAATCGAGCAGTGTGATTTTTTGGCAGAGGTTAAGTGTCCAACATCAAGTAACAGGGCGTTTGGCCTGAAAAATGGCATCCAGTACTAGTAAACCTAATAAAAACTATGGCTTCTGCCCTAAGCATAGGTCAGTAAAAGACCCCTGAAGTCTACAGGGTTTGTACGAATGGAACTGGTCCAATAATTTAACAATTTATCTTGACTCTTTTAAGCCTTCCATGCTCTCTAGTCATTTATACTGGTGCACAGTGAGCAGAAAATGAAATTAAAACTCCATCTCTCTGGGGTTTTTTGTTTGTCTGTTTTTTGGTTTTGTTTTGGTTTTGGGTTGTTTTGGTTTTTTTTTAAGCTGCAGCCCCACAGTATTTAGTGCAAGATCTGCATATGTCTGTCTTGCCTGGCAAATCTGATCCAGATTTGGCCTGGGCACACAGCTGCACTATTGTCAAAGTGGCCAGAGAACATGATACAGTGGTTATACAAGCTTTAAGAGAGGATACCTCACACGGAGGCTATTACAATAAAGTCTCCCCATTAAAATGTTTTGAACAATAGAGAAGGCTTATGCTGTTCAGCACTTTGTGTCATATGAGTATGGTATTTCCAAATTCATATTAGTGATAAAATCACATCTTCTGTCCTTTGGAACTTTGCTTCTTGTCCCTTGGTTTTACACAAAACTTTGTACAGCAACAAATTTTGAAACTGAGAGAAAATGCTATTGAAAAAAAGAACAATGATAGTGTAATAGTGCTTTGTCTGGGATTTCTACGACTGTCTTTTTCCTGGCAGTGGGGCAAGAAGCGAAGTTATTGTTCAGGTTGGTGATAAATAGTTGCATGTTACATCCAATGCGCAGAAAAACATTAGGATTACTTTGTTACAATCATTCCCTACTTGTACAACCAACACAGTAAATATTGCCAAAATGTAAAGAAAGCAAATCCATCTGCCTTTCAGCAGGAGGTGCAATCTATGCAGCATAAGATATCATTTGGGTTTGGGATTTTTCATTATTTGCACTACCCCCCTTTTTCATTTAGTACACAGTGTGATATTTCCTCTGCAGTGCTTTCTCCAGCAGGTCTGTGTTGGTTTTCCTCCATGTCTTTTGATGAAAAGTCTGTGATCATTTCAGATAACTGAGGAAGTGTTTTCCTTTGACATTGCTTTCTTCTGTATTTGGTAGTATGGTATTTGTCTCAGTTTCAGTTTCACCTCCATGTTATTAGTTACACAGCTCTCCCTCTGGTCGGTGTTGGTCCTGCAAGTTGTTTGATGTTGACAGTGGCCTGCACAGGCCCCAGTGGAGCCACCGGTATAATCTTTTGCCCACACAGAACAACCTGCAAAGTCAAAGCTTCAATTTGTTCAGTAACTCATGGTTTGCAGTTCCCCTGCAGAACCTAGGTCATCATCCTCTTGCTTCTTCTGTGGTCATTCTGTAGCTGCATTGCAATATGTATGTTTGGTATAGATTGCAAAATTTAGGTTAGCAGGGTAGCTTTTTGGCGCACGTACACCATCAGCGTAAGTAACAAGGTGTGAGGTACTGAGAGCCAAACTGTAGTTTACGGTCACTGATTCTGTTTGTTGAGAGCCTGACATAGTGCATGGATTTCAATTTTATGCAGTAATCTACAGTGACACTGTTATGCAGGAAGCCCTACCAGTCAAGTTCAGTCCTGCTAGAATGTGTTTTCTGCTGATTTTCATTTAGTGCTTTAGGTTTATTTTCAGTGTCAGAAGCATCCTTTGGTTTCAGGGAGGGTTGTTGGTTCCAGCAGGAGATGACTTTAAAGGGTGGGAGTGATCCTCACTGATGGAAGAAATGCTTATTGTTTCATTAGGATTTAATTTTTGATTCCCTAGTTCTTTGCAGTTAAAAAGCTGGTATAAATTCAACAATATTTGCTATACTGTGGTTAGTATGAAGAAGCAATGCAATTATCCCATGCAGTTATTCATACCAACTGTCCAGAGAATGAGCAGCCTTCGATTTTTACCCTAGCTGTGCCTTCAAAGGTATTTCATTGCTTGCTAATAACAGAATGCTTTAGATCCTCTTCAGCCCCTCTTTGATTTTGAGCCTAAATTTAACTTCTCTGCTTGACACAGCCCTGCTTCCTAACAAGGTTAGCATGACAGCCCCAATTGCGTTTGGTGTACATTAAGTCCTTTCCCTTGGTAAACTGTTATACAGAATGCCAATTGAAGATAACACAAAAAGAGCTTCTTGAAAACAAACCCTTTCTATCCATCAAAATGTACTCTGAGCAAAGGCCTACAACAATAAATATTTACATTTCTTCTTGCTTAGACCTTTGCCTTTCCTTGAAGATTTAGTAAATTCCTATCAACCTTGTTATTTCCCCCTGTGCACTGGGAGATTTTGATTGCTAGTTACAGCTTCTCCAACAGAGAAGTTCTACTCCAGCTGCTGACAGGCCTTTAAATCCTACTTCTTTTCCTCATCCTGAAGTTCTTCAATGATTTATTGTTCTCTTTGATCCCAGGCCTTGGCCTGGATACAGTAAACCTTGCTAGGCGAGATTGCATTTGGCAGAGCAGGGATATTCTCAAATAGCTCCACTCATTGTCGCCTTAGGAAGTCTTAAGTCTGTCACAATTTAATTTCTTGTTTTCTTCCCCCCCTCATCTTCTTATCCTCACCCTTCTTCACCAAGTTAGAGACTCCTGATAAAGATTTCATATTTATAAGGTGGAATATAGAACATTATACATAGGAGTTGGGGAGATAGCAGAGAGGGAGACTTCAGAGCAATAAGCACATTGATTTGGAAAATGTTGGAAAATAGTGGAAAGATATCAATAATAAAACTGCCATAATATGGAGGTGTTTCATATTAATTTTTCTCCTTCTACTACAGATGTCTGTTAAAAGCTGGGCTTCAGATGCTACTTTCCGTATACCAGAATGAGCTGAATTATGCAGTCAAGTACTTTATTAGGCTGGTGTCTTGTCTTCTAATGGCTCAAGCCTGCATTGCTTTTTTGAGGATACTTTTATAGCTTGCCTGAAGCTTTCTTATACATTTATTATGAAGCACAGGTAGAAGTAGGCTAAAATTTTCAAGCCTGAATGGATGCAGTTAGACACCCTAAATCCATATCTAGGCACTTAAGAAAATGTGATTTTCAGGGGTAGGGAGCATAGAAACACATTCAAAATCATTTTGAGCTCAGTATTTTTGAGCATTAGATACCTTTTTTCATGCTTAAGTGTATTTTCAAGCTCTGAAAATTTTGACTGCATGACAAAAGAGAGTTTTAGACTATATATCCATTTTAAAACATTTCAAAGTTGGATGAAACTCTGATTATCCAATATATTTTTTTTCCATATTGACATACAGCAGATTTCTGAACAGTCATCTTCCAGTAACATTTTGAGTCTTAACATAAGACTAATCTAAAAATCAGCCTTTTTCCTTCCTGAGGTCTGCAGTATGACTGGCTATACAACAAAGTCTTGCCCAAGAAAAAGTGTTCTTCAAGACGATATTTTTGATAACTACTCTTAATAAAGTTCAGTGCTATACATAGTCAAGATTTTATTACTGAAAAAAAGTAAGCAGGGGCTCTCATTGCATTTCCCTCCAAATCTAACAGGACATCAATTTTACAGACTTGGTACTCATTTCTGAACTTCTATAGGAGTTTAGGATTGCTTTCATTTGAAAAGCAACCACAGACTAAACCTCAGTAGTATTTGGTTCTTAAGGGAGCACAGAGAAAGGAACAGCCTTTGCAATTGAATTGCACATAGCCAAGCTTTGCAAGTTCCCTGTTCACCATCTAGATTGTCATTGGTGGCAACCTGAGTCTACTGTTACCAATTCCTTTGCCAGCAGGATCTTTCCTGCTATGTTTTATACTATGGAACATAAAAAATTTACCAAGGAAGATTGTGAAGAAACTCCTGTGAGAAGCAAAATATGGTTCATGAGAGATGCTCAAAGACTAATCTCTGAATTGAAAAGGTAGTTTAGCTTCATTACAGTGATTTGTTCAATACAAGCCTTATTCTGCAAACATTTATGCATGAGTAGCTTTACGTAAGTGGGTTGTTCCATCAAGCTAGATTTTTGTGTATTACTTTGTTTAGATGTTTTGACAAGGTCAAATATCTCTTGTGCCTTTTCAGGGTTTTCCTTTCAATTTTGTGTAGCTTATAATGCTATTTGTTTAGCTCCCATCTTTGTGTCTCTGCTCCCAGCTTTGTATCTCTGTATCTCTGTTTTGACTTCAAGCTCTTGAAGCTGAATCAGTCTTGTTTTGCACAGATCACTGTTAGGCTTTGTGCGGGTACCTTGTAGATGACTGCAGTTATTATAACACAGGAAACACTAAATCCAACCCTGAAACAAATGATATTGAGTAGGCTAATGTAGCTATCTAATCCATATTAACTTCAGTTGCTCGGAGATTGATAGTGTAGGAGTGAGTTATGCTGCTCAAATCCCAGACGGTGTCCTGCAATAATGCACAAGTAGTCTCAAAAGGACTGATTGAAGCTTCAAATACCAGAACTTATCTAACTACAAAAGAAGTCGAAAAAAAAAACTGGATTAAATGAAGATTATTATCAAGTCAGTAAAATGCTTTAGAAATTATTTGTCTTAATTCCTCTGTTGCCATACATACAAACCCACTTTTCAAATGCCGTGGATCAAAGGCCGGGTGTATGGGTGCCATTAGTACTTTCTGGAGCGGCAGCACCGGCCGGAGGCGAGGTATAACCCTCCCACCTTCCTCTGTGACAGGACCAGGCATCCCTCATCGCTCACCCCTCAAAGTTTTGAGGCTGGAAGGCAGCCGGCCCGGCGGCTCCGAGAAGCCGCTTGCTTGCCTTCTAGGGAGATTCCGTTTCCAGCTCCGGGAGAGGGAAGGGACTAGCGTTTCGCACCGGTCCTGCTGCGTTCCGCTCAGCCACAGTACCCCGGGAGGTGCCGATGTGGAGCTTGCCAGCCCGGGCCGAGCTGGCGCCGGGCTGCCCGGGAGGGACCCCGGCCTGGTCCGACCGTCCCCTCGGGCCAGGCGAGCTCCCGCCACCGCCTCCCAGCCCCCGGCAGTCGGCAGAGGCGGCCGCGGAGGCCGGGCTCCCTCTGGGCGGCAGGAGGTGAATGGCAAGCGCCAGCTTCTCCCTCCCACACCCCAGTGTCGGTCTCGCCTCCTCCAGCAGCAGCAGTAGCGGGTCACCTCTGCGCGGCTGAGCCGCGCCGCGCCGCGCTGCCTGCTGGCCGCAGCCCTTCCAGAGAGGCGGCTGGCGGCTCCCCTCGCTACCTGCGGGGCCGCCACCGGCTTGCGGTGACGTTGGGAGGGGACTCCTGAGGGTGGCGCCGGGGCAGGAGCGCCCGTGCCCAGAGCCAGCCGCGCCTCGCCCTCCCGGCAGCGGCGGGGAGCGGGGCGGCGGGCGGGCTCGGCTCCGGCTGCCCAGGCGCGCAGCCCTTCATTTCCTCTCGCCGTCCGTCGCGCTGCTGGAGGCTCCGGACTATAAATAGCAGCTCACCCGCCGCCGAGCGCCTCCTGCACGCACCGGGGGAAAGTGCCGCGCCGGCCGCCCCGCCGGCGCCCGCCCCGCTGCCGGACAGGTACCGCCGCTCGGGAGGGGTGCGGGGGTTCTTGCCGCTGGCCAGGGTTTTGTTTCCTTATTTTCCCCGCGGGCTCAGGCGCGTCAGGAGAGATTAGAAGCCGAGAATCGGTTCCGGCAAAGTCCCTCCCTTTATTCCCTTATCAAGTTTCTTAAGGTTACAGCCCGCCGGGCGTGCAGCCCCGGCAGCGGGAGAAGGCGCGTTCGCCGGGAACCGCAGCCGCCGCTGGGCGAGGGGTGATCCGGGCTGGAGTGCGGCGAGGGTGGCTGCCGCTCTCCCGCCCCCTCAGGGCCGGCGCCGAGGGAAGGAAGGTGGCCCGGCCGCCCTAGAGACCCGTGCCCGGTCCGCTGCCTCCCTCCGGGGATCACCGGGAGTGCGGAGGGACCCGAGCTGCTGGGGCAGCTTCCAGCTAGGACCCGCCGGGGATCTCCCCTAGTTTCTCCCGACGGCGGCGGCGTTGCCCGCCGGGAGCCTGAATGCCGCCTTGGCCGCGGTGCCGGCCCCCCGTGCAGCTATGGCCGTGGCCCTTCAGAAGGGGTATCGGGGGGGTCTCGAGGACCTTATCTGCGAAGGTTTTGTGTCGCGTTCGAAAGTTGGGGATACTTGGGTGAGGGTAGCGACTTCTGTCGGTGACGCTAAGGGTTAATTTGGTGGAGTAATTGAGCTACAGGATCCCCATCCCCATCTTGCAAAGAGCAGTGTCTGCCGAGATGTAATGGAAACCACAAAAAGGTATTACAGATAATTAAGTTGAGCAGAGTTGTAACTTGAAATTGTATCAGCCAGAAAAGGGGAGGCGGGGGATGATGTTCAAGTTCTGATGTATAATCGAGTAGAGCTCTGTTTTCTTTTTCTGAAATGACACAGAGATTTTGAAGCATGGATGGCAGAGCTTGGTCCCCAAAACTAACCCGATACCTTATCCAAAATAGAAATAATAGGATCAAGTCTTTGTGGAGCTGTGTTTTCATCTGATGCCTAATTATTGTTTCCATTTATCTTCCTTGCCAGAAGAAATTTACTTGTTTATTTACCCATTAATGATGTGTTAAAATACGTATACTAAAATTAGGCCGTACGTATGCCATTTAAATCTGACTTTCGGTCTCAGAGATGAGAATATTTTCAGTTTTTACTGGCTTACAGGCACTCTCTGTATGTAAATGATGCCTACATTGCAAGAATGATGGGGGGGAATGTCTCTCTCTTGGTCTGTATCAAAGCAAGAGTATGTAAATAAATGGTTACTAACAAAACTTCTATTCAGATAAGTATTTGCAAATGTGATAGCAGTGTTTAAAAAGGCAGTTTTCTAGTTACTTGATTGTTTTCAATGTTGTTTTTATTTTACTTGACTAAATTTGAGCTAGCTTTAAAGCCCTGCAGTATCTCAGATTTTTTGTTTTGTGAACCTGTATGTTGGATGGCGTTTGTGTACGTAAGCCCTCATTACTGTATCTATCCATGCAGGACTGAATGCTGTTTACTTCGCACATATTGATAATTCCACTGAAATTAGGATACAAGTCACAAGATTAATATGAGCAGCAGTTAGTCCTGTGAGATTTTTACAGCCCTGATGGTATTAGTGGCAGCATGTGGCAGTGTTACTACTTCAGAACCCTCTTTTTGCTTTTTTTCCGCTTCCGCTTTCTGACAGTTTCTACAGAACTCAAGATAAGATTAAATCTTTCTTTAAAATATATCTTTTCTTTTACTGGCTTTCTTGGACTGACTGAAGCTTCAAGTTCCAGTTCTCCATGGGTTCCTCAAACCTTGCAAGTGCAGCTGATCCTTCTTTTGCTCTGGTTTCTCTTTCTCTGGAGAGACTTATCCGTGAGGCTGCTTTAGTTCTTTTTGATCAAAGAATTCTGTCTTCCTCAGCCTAAGGTATATCAGTTTGAGCAGGTGTATCCAGGTGCCTCTTACAGATCCTCCTTTATGATCTCTAGTCTCCTTATCTTCTGATCTGACTGAAAGATTTCACAACATTAGGTGAAGGTTTTGTGAACCAAAAATGCAAGATTAATACTTTGCTTAGTGCCTGGAAGTCTACTGTACTGCAAGAAGACAAACTCCCCTCAAAACCCCGACAAAAACCACAGGAGTGGAAGACCTGCCTGGAGCATCGAAGTCAGCCTGTAGAGGACAGTGCTGCTGGCTGACAGTAATGAATGGAGGCTGTGAGAGAGTCTGCAGGTGAAGTAATTGTTTGAATAGGCCTAGGCCTAAATTCACGGTGAATTTTTTGAGGCAAAGTAGTGGGATTGATAGGTAGGCTGAATTATTTAGCTGGTTATGGATATATATTTTTAGCGTATGACTTCTGCAGAGAAATATGAAAACAATACTTTTTGAATTTATGTAACAGATTTACAGGAGGAAGTAAGACAGTTTACTGAGACAAATCCAAAGGTGGACAGATACTCCCAACACTAAAGTTTCTTCAAAACTTCTGATGACTTGAGGCAGCATGCTTAAATGCTTGGGCAGTTAGCTACAAGTTTCTCCCTAATTTATGTTTTTATAACCCTTCCTGTATGTCAAATGCTCTGACCGATGAAAATTTTTAGGAAGGGCTAGTTTTGCTTGGCTTATTAAATATCTTGCATTATACTAATATTTTTTTGTTATTTTGATGAATGGTGAATGTTATTTATTACACTTTTGAGAAAGGATGCTTTCTTTGCAGTAATCTGGGCTGATATAACTTGAATTCTATGAAATACTTTTCCCTGGATTTTTTAATTTACTTGTGAATCTCACTTTGAGTGTCAAAACGTGAGCTGGATGGAAGGCTAAAATGTTATTTGGGATGAGTTGGCAGTCCTGGCCTCATGAGGCCTTGGGTCTTGTCTACTACTTATTTTAGGGACCCTCCCCACACTTCCTGATTTCACCTACAAACCTGGCAATCTCACTACAAATTTGTCCTAAGCTCTCCATCTCTTTATTTAGCAGCAGTCACAGCTGATTTCACTCTTGCTGTCTTTTAAGTTGTTTTTTTATTTTGAGGGAATGCCTAATTCTTCCTTAACTCAGCTGGCTAAGGATCTGGTCAGTTAGCTTCTCAAGCTGTCCTGTCCTGGATAGTTGAGATGTTACAGAAGACCTGAGGCAAACTGTGAAAGGCCAGCTGGGTTGCACAAGGTTTGAGTGTGGTGCTGGACTTCAGCTCACAGATGTCTTCACAGTGATAACGGGATTTTAATTAAAAAGACTTGCTTGTCCTCGTACCAAATCCATGCTGACAATTCTAAAGAAGGCTTGAGGTTTGTGGATTTCAGTTTTGTGCTGTTTGGAAGGCTATGCTTTTACTGTTTGCCGGAAGAGGGGAAAAAAAGTATAAACTACTGATGTAGAATTCTCTAGTCCATTTTCTCTGTAATTTGCAAAGGGAGATTCAATTGATTTGGCCAGGTCAGTAGCAGCTCTTTTTGGGGAAGATTTTTTCCCCATCTTTTCTGTCATCGTAAATTAACTAAATATGGGCAGCATCTCAAAGAGCAAATCAGATTTAAGCAATCCATTCTACTGTGAAAATTGCTGTTAGGAGAGAGGATACATTGTCTGTCTTCCAAGTCTTGTGTACCTTTTTGGCAAGGTATACTGAAATAACATACTGAAAAGTGAAGTGGACATCTTATGCTGTACATGGTATGATTATTAATTTGTCTTGAAAGGGAGTGAATAGAACAAACTGTATCTGCTTATTCTGTAGGTTTTTCATGTTTACAATGATAAAGTTTGCTTACATGTTTCAGTAATGCATTTTGCATTGTTTGAGGTCAGTGTCGTTGGTGTGACTTTTAAGAAATGTAGAGTTATTTCTGCTTCTCAAGTCTTATAGATCCAAGGTCTAAAGAACTTGCCACCCTTCAGAATCCAAAGAGACTGGGCAGGAGCATTCTGTTTACAGTCACTTCAGGTCTGTCTCTGCACGGGAGTTTTAAAATTGGGTTTGAAAGGTAAAAGCCTTTTTGTCTCAGTCTGGTAAACTAAGCGTCTTCCTATTTGTCAGTGAATTTGCCCCATAGGTTCCTTTAGATTGTTTTTAATGTTGAACAAGGTTCTATTTAATGAAAATACATAAGAAAGCGCAAGCTAAAGGTGCTTACTTGACATAGTACTGTGTCAAAGTGTTAAATGTGATGCTGTTTATCAAGGTCACTTTGGCAGGCTGAGTTTGTGCTTTATTACTGGGTGTCGTGGCATTAAAAATCAAATCCATCTGTGCTTTTTGATGGATTTTTTTTTTTTTTTGTTTTGTATCCTGCTTCTATGAAATTTTGCCCTGTGACCCCAGTGAAAATTTATCTCCAGTAGGGCAGTAAAGTTAGTCTGGGGAGCACTTTCTCTTAAACTTAACATATACAAATAACTAGACCACTTTCCTTCGTGTCAATTTCTTTCATTCTGTTATCTGTACTCTTGCCAATAGGAGTTTCTTGCTACAAAAACACTATTTTGGCAAATAGAGTAAAATCTCTTAATATGAGGCACCAGAAAGACCCTGTTTTTCAATGTGACTGTAAGAGGTGGATATGTAAAGAACAATTAAGAGCAAAAAAGTCTTGTGGGGAATAATTATTGTATTTTGACAGTTGCTCATGTACCATCAAGTTTGTGTATAGTTTGTTTAGTTATCAGGTGTGATCTTAGCGTATTGTAGCAGTGCTAGTAAGATGCACTAAACCTAGGGTGTGTATTTCTCTTATGAAAATGGCTCAGAAACATGCAAATGGGTGTAAAATCTAGGTGTTAAATGTGGCTTGGTATCTTGTGCATTTGTGCAAATAGAGCATTAAGCAGAATGCATCAACTCTGCTGTTGTATGGTGTTTCTGTAGCAGCAGTAACAGGTTCTGTTTGCTTTGTGTTTGTGTAAGTGGCTAAAGAAAACAGCCGTCAGTAAAACTGAGTTTTCTAGAATGAAATAACTTCCTCTGCTATAGAAATGTAATTTTTGAATAATATCTTTATTGGGTTATTCCATTTTATTCTGTAAATGAGACCAGGGTTTGGTACACAGAGTAGGAGATACTGCATTTGACGTTCACAATAACGTCAGTCTGCTATTTTTATAGTTTTAAAAATATGCTTTCAATTCATGAGAAGATCTTTAGTTTTTCAAATTAATAATCTAGAAGTTGTAGTGTCTGAGAAGTGCCTTTTCGCTTTAGCCAAGCAAGAGTGTGGGTTGGGTATTTTTTTTCCCTCTTCAAAAGGCAGCTATAGAGCTCTGCTGTATCTAGAATTTCTGTGTTACTGCCTGTCATGATACAGAACTTGGGTGGCTTTTGTAGAATGGCCATGGGGTGTAGCCTCTGTGGGTTAGCTGGAAATGAGAATTCCACAATGTAGCCTCTGTGTGGAAAGTTGGTTGTAAAGCAAACTCCTCTACAGTCCTGCACAGCAGCTCTTTCCACAGGAAAAGTGACCAGGATCATCAGATGGTGGCCCACTCACTGAACCTTTCAATAAAGACAGGGGATGTAAATGAGGAAGAAACACCTGGTGAAAAAAAAAGCAAATATTGAAATAAGCGTTCTCAGTTTAGTCCTGCAATTGGGAAATATTGTTCAATTTGATCCGTAGTTTCTATACAAGCACATATGCTTAACTTGCATTAATTTTCACTCTGTGAATCTACATTAAGCATTTTTTCCAAATGATTTGTATCTGATAATTGTTTAGCCATAGAGTTACAACAATTACAAATTATGTATTTTTAACTCTAGGAATTTTTTTTGGCTGTTGGTGTCAGATAACTGTAAGTTCTGCTATTTTGTTTCAGCTGGCTAGTGTCGACTTTTTCTACTAGGAACTGATAGTTTCCAGGTAAGACAAACAAAAGTGATGTCTGCTGTTTTTACAGAAGTTGTTTTGGTTTTGGATACCGCGGGTGGCAATAGTTGGAAGCTTGGAATGTATCAATACAGCCTACACTAGGTGGCAGTGTAAAATATGAAGAAGCCTAAAAATATTTGGAATTCTTTACGAACCCAGTAGAAGCTGCCACATTTATGGCTCATTTTGTAGATAAGCATATTTTTACTGCATAGTCTCCTCTTAGATATGAGGTCACTTATTTTTCATGGTCTTAATTTTTCTTGACTTTACCTTGTTCGAGTCAGGGAATATGTTTGGGCAGTTGCTGCAAGATAGCTGGTGTACTAAAAATTCAGTCTACACTTTTATTGTGGTTAGCTGGCTTGTGTTTGTAGTTATTGGTTAGGAAAACCACACGTTGTTGAAAATGTTATGTGAGATGTATATTTCTTAACTGTAGGACAGAAGTTGTCAGCTGATGAAATGATGGGTAAGACTTCATTTTAGCGTTTTATAACTATTATAGCCATAATTTATCTTGGATGATCTGGTGTGCATATATTGTTTTTAAAATAAAGTTACTGGAATTGTACATAATCTGATGTCAAAATGCATGCAATGTTGGAGTTGATTGTCTTTCACTTAGAGAATGTGTACGTGTGTGAACTGATATATATATATATATTTATATACACACATAAACCTCCCCACCCCCTAGTTGCTGTGGATATGTCTTCTTAAAAATGGTAGGATGTGTGAGTCTTAAAAAGCTCAAATGCATCTTAATGTTCTTCAAGCATTGCAAGGGAGCTTAAGTGATGGCGGGAGTTAGGACAGTTGTCTGTGAGTGAAGTACATCCTTCGTTAGTAAAGGCTGGAGTCCTTTCAAAGTTTTCCTTCAGCAATGCCTGATGATACAAAAATTCTGATCAGGGTAGAGAAAATAACGTTTACAGAAACCTTTAAATCAGTTTCTGTGCCATCAAGATGCAATAGCCTAGAGATAGATTTCCCTACTAAAGCATAAAAAGCAAGAGGGATCAGAGGACCCAGCCTGTAAAGGTTGTGTGAAGAGTTGCTGAACTGCTTTGTTATGTATTTGCAAGTGAAATGAGAAAGCAGTTTGATGTAACACTGTGAAAGCTTTACGTTTTTATAAATTGGATTTTCTCTCTCTGACAAAAATGAAAAGCTTGGTCACAATAGCTTCTTTGGAACTGTGTACTGCAAAAAGCAAAGCTGTCCACATCCTGAGGTTATTAAATGAATTTAGGCTGTCAAAATATACATGGAAATATATTTAGTACCTTGGACTAAAATTGATCAGTAATTAATCTGGTGGTAAATGAAGAAGACTGTACATACATAAGCTATAAGTCAGGATATGCTGGATATGTTTGAAGAACGAACATTTTATAAAATCCCAACTTTTGATAATGACTTCTTTTAAGCAGAAGACTCAAAAGTACTATGAAGCAGTGGGAGTGTTTAGTAAGGAAACACTTCCCCCTCCTTGCTTTTTGCTCATACTATTATGCTTCTCACAGAAGAAAATGTTCAGTACCATTGATACTTGTCATATTGGTGTTTTGAAGATAATGTGAAAGACTTACCAGTGGAAAATGTAGGTAGTCAAGTAAACCTGTATTTGGAGACTTACTGAGTGTATGTATGGGTCCTGGAGGGGCACTGTAAGTAGCGACCCTCTATGTTTATGTAGTCTTTGGAAAATTCAGCCTTAACTTTTACCATTCATAGCTTTCAGCAAAGGAAACCTGGCATAAATTCTCCTTGGCAGCTCGGAATCTTAGTTCTTGCTTGAACTCCAACTGTAAATTGAGATACCATGTCTCAGTTTGGATTGTTTTGGTTCAGCATTCACAGCTATTTTTGTTTGTTCATTTTGACTGGTGTTAATTGAATGGCAAACTGTGGTAATCTTGCACAAAAGTAAAAGCATGCTAAGCACCAGTTTATTAAAAAAGAAGGATTGTGGATGCCCATATTAATGTTAATAGGAGTTGTCCTACAATTTGCAGCTGAAGACTGATCTAAAGATGTGTGGGAACCTGACAGAGCAGATCCCTGACAAAAGTGGAATGTGAAAAGTCACTGACTGAGTCACAGAGTGAAAGGAATAGAGACACTGAAGCAAGATTGAATGGTAGCTTATTTTAGACCTGTATAAAAAGTAGTCCAGAAATAAACTGTCTGATCTCATGTCCAAAGATCTCACCTCCAACCGTGATTATAAGGAAACTGAAATCCTTTGGTCCAATTTGGGCTGTGTTTTATAACACATGGGTGAAAACTGAAGAAATTACTGATGCTGATCTGGGAAGCAAAGTGGTGAACCCTAGCTCAAGCAAAGCAAATAGTCTCCAGAGGTTCTTGGAACAAGTGACTTCTTACCTGAGCAGTGGGGACAAAAGGAAGTCAACCCATCCGAAGTTCTCCACTTGTTTTTTCTACTAGAACCAAACCTTGGAGCCTTCTTCCGGGTGGTCGCATTTGTTCATTACCATATTTGAAGAAATCTGATATTCCACTAGGAAACATGCTACAATTGTTTCCATGTTACTCTGAGAAGATGCATTTATAACAATTATTTTAAACACCTAATTCAGCACTTGCTCTACTTGTTGAACAGCTTGTTAATGAGGTGTCCTAGAGTTATCTATGAATATTTATTAGGATTTATATCAAGAGTAAAATATAGAAAAACTGTACTCTTTTTCAAAAGAAAAAATGAAGAATACTCATTTTCACTGCTCTGAAATTACCTTAACAATCAATTTTGGTATGTTAAAATAGAATTACATGCTTGTGAATTTTACCTGAAGCAGAGATCTAATGTTTATGGCTATCTGTTTTTTAGGGGTTTTTTAACCCTTTTAGAAAGAGAAGAACAAGCTTTATCGTGAACTGTTCCAGATTAGGGGGGGTGGGGGGAGGGAAGGGCCAAAACACTGCAAACCATAAACATGAAACATTTTGCCTATTTTAAATAAAACACTGATGAAGATATAGCCCATGTCTGTAGGAATTTGTCTTGGCAGATGCTTCCTAAGTTCTGAAAAACATCAGCTTTGAGAATCTATTTTTGTGTTCTGGAAGAGCAATTTCTCCCACTAAAGTCTGAAGGTTAAGGTAGAAATACTTTTATGGAAATTGAACTATGAAGTGCAAGAAGATATATTTTTAAGCAATTTTAAAAGACAATATCAGCCAGTCAGTTTTGACCCTAGTTTTTCATTTCTGTATTTGGAACAGTGTTGCAGCTTTACACCCAGATGATTTGTTAGTTCTGCTGTAGTAAATAATTCAAAAGAGCCTTTGTTGTATAGTCAGCAATGTCACACATCTCTCACCTCCTCTAAGTGATGGGAGCAGATTCTGACCCCATTTGCAGTGCTGTAGGTTTGCTGAAGCTCAGGGAAGCACTTTGGAAGATCTTGGCTTCTGGGTTTTGTTTTCTAAAAATAAATTAAATCTTAATTTGCGAATAAAATTTTAAAACTTATCAGAAATTTAGCCTCTCATATGTTGATTCTGGAAATGCACAGAAGGGACAAGATGGGAAGAGAAACCCAGATGTGCTGGTATTTTGGTAGGAAGTGTAGGTCTCTTCTTGGAAACTCTCATTGGGCTGAGGGTTAGATTGGAATTTTGAATCCTTGAACAGGCAAGGTAAGGTGTGCCTCTGCTGAATTGCAATGGGGAACTGAAGGAGAGCTGGTGTCTGCAGAGCAGGGCACCTCTGGGGAGCCATAAAAACATCGGGGCTAATTTGTCTACCAGCTGGGAAAAGAAGGAGTATGCCATAACCAGTCTGTATTGCAGCTTTCCTGAATCTTTAACAATGAAGATAAGTGTTTGTGTGCTTGGCTACTTTCCATCTTACCTGAGAGTTTTTGTTCTTGTTTGTGTTCAGAGAGTTTCTGTGTCTATGAGGAGATAAGCTGGCTGCCTCTTTAGACTACAATAAATTCTATTCTTATGTACTGTTAAGCAATCTGGGTTTTGTTTTTTAATGAAAGGTGCATATAGTTGTTTTTTGGAACTTAATGAGAAGTGTTCGTTAGTGTCAAAAACTTGTAAAGTCTCTGTTGTACTAATGCCAACTCGCCCACTTCTCAGATCCTGGATCTTCCTCTTTCTTCATGCATGGTTATCTTTCAGCTTGTTCTATTTCTGTCCAATAAGTGTTGCTTCCATTCTAGCCCAGTGAAGGATATTCATAGCTTTCAGACCTAGTTCTCATCACAGCCAGACCACTAACAGAGTCAGACAGTGTTAAGGTGGGAGGTGCATGGAACTTGCCTTGCTCTTCTCAGTAGAATTTTCTGCATCTGACAGGTGATGCAACCAAACAAATAAACAGATCCTGTAATGTCTGTAGGCAGCAGGTGTTTGTACAGGTCGTGGACTGCAGTGGCTCAGGTAACTGAAAAAAGAAACAAAATAATTTATGCTATCTTGAAAATAGACACTGCCTTAATCCATCAACTTAAAAGTCATCATATGTGAAGGAGGGGACAGTGTAAGTAAGTTCATAAGACTGAACAGAGAAAGACAGATGGTTCTTCTTGTCTGCTGTGCCACATTGAAAAAAAAAAAGAAAAAAAGCCTTAAAAGAATTACTAGGCAATGAGGATATAATTAAACCATCAAGCACAGGGAATTTCACGGCCATTGTGGGTAAACAACTCTGGCTGCTCCAGGCAAGGGACCAACTTAATTAAAAACAATGACAAAAAAAAAAAGGCCAAACCCAAAATTCTAATTTAGTTAACCCATTTACCAAAGAAATATATTGGAAGCCCATTAGTTTTTCTACAGAAACTAACACTGTCTGTAAATGCAACATTTTAGAAACTTTCTAAGCTTTCTCTAGCTTTGCATTAAAAAATATACGAACAGCATGGGGCCCAAAATTTGTGGATTTAAAATATATTTTATGCTAATTTTCCGATACTGTTTTTTTCATCATGAAATATTTAATTTTCCACTTCTAAGTAAGGGGAAAGCTGAGATCTGTAGCAAAAATTGCATTTTTTTCTGTTTATTGGAATATCCTTAGGGCTGAGATAAGAACACGCAGGAAGCCAACCATACCCTGGCTGCATCCAAAGCACTGTGGGCAGCAGGTCAAGGGAAGGGATTCTGCCCCTCTGCTCTGCTCTGGTGAGACTCTGTCTGCAGTGCTGCATCCAGCTCTGAGGTATGTGCATAAGAAGGATGTGGACCTGTTGGAACAAGTCCAGAGGAGGCCACAAAGATGGTCAGAGGGCTGGAGCACCTTTCCTATCAAGACAGGCTGAGAAAGGTGGAGTTGTTTAGCCTGGAGAAGAGAAGGCTTCCAGGGAGACTTTTACAGCAACCTGAGAGTGCTGCAAGAGAGCTGGAGAGGGACCCTAGGGGCATGGAGTGGCAGGACAAGGGTAATGAGTTAACACAAATTGAGCAGGTTTAGATTAGATATTAGGAAAAAATTCTTTACTGTGAGGGTGGTGAGATGCTGGAATAGGTTGCCCAGAAATCTGTAGATGCCCCATCCCTGGAAGTTTTCAAGGCCAGATTGCATGGGACTTTGAGCCACATGGTCTAAAGGAAGGTATTCCTGCCCATGGCAGGAGAGTTGGAATGAGATGATCTTTAAGGCCACTTCTAACCCAAACCTTTCTGTGGTTCTGTGAGCATAATGTGCAATGAAGCAAACTCTGTTTGCACAGGTTATGCAGCCTATGATGGTGTGGGTACTGTCCTGGCCTACAAACCTTGCCTTGTCTGTTATTGAACCACTGGGGTTACAGCATTACCAGCTTAACATCTCATTAGCATGCTAGAAGCATAGGGAAATAGAAATTTCTGGACTGGATTGCCCAGGGAAGCACTTAGTGGCTCAGGTAAAGATGGGTGTTTGTGTGAGCTTGAGACTGTGTTGTACCTCGGGCTGCCAAATCTAAAACTTTAAAATCAGTGTCAACCTAAAAATTCAGAATGAATCAATATACTACTTTTAACCTTCAGTTTTGAAGAACATTTTTATTTGTACTTGGTATGCTAAATTTTTACAGAATATGGTATTTGAAAATAGCAGCATTGCTTCGTAGATTATTGCCATTCTTACTGGCCTATGTAGATGCATTAGTCACTTTACTGAGATTGAGGGGGGAAAGCCTAGAACTGAGTGCTCTTGTATAAATGGACATATATAAAATGGTGCCAGAAGGGCAACAAGGGAGAAAACAGGTGGTGGCCAGAGGTACCTGTCAAGTCAAAAGGCAGAAATAAGCATTCTCATAGAAGCTTCTGCTGCTGTGCTCACAAAGAATGAACACTTTTCCTGTTATTCAGTTATACTACCTTGCACCTCTCTGGCATCGGTTTGGAAATGTTTTGAGTCAGAGTATGTGTATCCCCTTCTAGCTCAGTGTGGCAGTGATTCCTGATGGTAGCAACTGAATTCAACTTCAGATTCATATTATTACAGGGCATAGTTATCTAACAGTTTTTGCAAGTAATTTTCCAATCTTACTTTTAGTTGTAGATTTAATATTTAACATGCGAGGATTCTTAATGTTAAGAGTAATATTAAGGAATATTAATATTTAAATCGGTGTCATAAGAAATAGCTTACAGTCATTTTTGCAGATGAAATAGGTAAGATATCTCTCACAGTTCCTTTGGAATTTTGGTGCTTCTTAATCAGTCTTTGCTTAAGGGATAAGGCATAAAATCTTCCTTTGTATGTGAGTGCTAGAAGTTAGATTACGTTGGAACTAAATCAACATTGAGTAGGAAGGAATTTAGATTAACATCCATATTTGTAGGTTTTGAAATTACCTTAATCTGGAAAAACAAAGCTTAAAAGTTGTCGTCTGTGTCAGCACTACGTTAAGCTCTGCGTTGGCACAGTTCTTACTTCTGTGCTGCTCTGAGCTGGAACTTGGTGTTTCGCAGCTCTATTTTTCATTCATGGAAGTAGGACATAGTGGAAGAGCTGTCTCCTTGGATGTGTGCTCCGAATTTCACTCTGCAGGGCAGTTTGCTGGTCAGAGTTGGTGACTTCACTGGAACAGAAGGTTCAGATCAGATCAGGAAATTCACCTCAATTAAGGTCTTCAGTATTAAATCTACATTATTATTAAAACCAGAACACACTGATGGTTTTATTAAAAGTCTTGCTTTGAGTTATGGTTTGAATTTGAATTCTTACTTTGAAGAATTTTTGGCGAGATTTCTTCTGTTTCCCCTGTGCCTCTGTCCCTGAGTGCAGAGGCACTTTTGTGTGCTGGTAACTGCTCACCAGCCCAGTTTCCTATTCTTCAGCTTAGTTGTGATACACTATTGTTAAGAATTACTTAATGATCTGGATAGGACTATGTATTGCCATATACAGAAATAATTCTTCCTCTTCATTCTGGTAGTGGTAGTTTTCTGCCTTAATCTTAAATGCAGTGTTTTTCTTCACACTGAATGCAGGAGGTTTCGTTACATTCTTTATAACACAAAAGTATGGAGTTTCTGCTGAAATAGGGTGGTTGGGGTTTTTTGTGTGTGTGTGTGTTTTGTTGTTTTTTTAATAGTGGGATAGGTAGAAAAAACTATTTAAGAGTATTTTAGGTAATGTCTACCTCAAACATGGTAAGATGCTGGGAAACTGGGAATGATTTGGGAACAGAGTCATTTTGCTAGAGAATGCTGATGTTGGAAATGGTGGAAATTAGTTTTGTGGGAAGAAAGACTAGATAGTTCCTGTAATGGCAGCCAGGGATAATTGAAGTAGGAGGTAGGTATGAGGGATTAGGATGAGAATATTTTATAAGGATTAGAAGGATGGTCACTGGAAATGAAGGGACAGTCTCTTGGTTCATTTTGCTGTCTTCATTGATTTCTTCCTCAGTTTTTGAGGCTTTTCTGTTAATAAGTTCTATTAATTCAGCAGTGAGGAAAAGAAAATGAAAGCTTGAAGTGTAGTTGTGTGTGTTCTTTTAGACTGAGGAAATCAAATAAAAAGTAACAAAGTTTATCTAAACTGTTTCATTGTATGTCTCCTCTGGGTAGTGAGAGGGCAGCTGCAAATAAGTCAACTGCACAAACCTTTGGGCAGTTTGAGAAAATCTTAGACCAGAAAAATGAGAAATGACGGAAATGCTGGGACAACAAGGGAAAAGATGCCAGTTCTGTATTTCCCCTAGTTTCTGCCTTTGTTTTCCTTTATAAAATTTAGGCGTAGCTTATTCAGGACATGACAGAGAGCTGTTGTCTTTTTCTTTTTGTTTGTTCGTTTTTAAGGGAAAGCACAAACAAAATCCCATCAGTTGACACTCAAAAGTAGTCCTTTGTTTTCCAATAACATTCCTGTGCCTGTGTAGAAATGAATTTCAAGTACAAAGTAAAACATTTTAAAATTATGATATGGTTTATCAATAAAATGCAAATTATTTTGGGTAGCCTACAAATTAGTTGCATGGCTATCAAAAATCTTGTGCAAGTCATAGTCAAAAAATTAATTAAAAAAATCCAGTCACTCTTTTCCATGTGAATGTAATTTTCAATCTAACACATGAATAAATACTCTTAATTAAGCAATGTGACAGAAAAAGACAGGTAGAAGAGCATGCACAGCCTCCCAGGTAGTACTGAGTTCCACCACATGAAAGAGAAGAATGATGAGTATTCTGTGATCAGTTGGTAAAGGACAACAGTGTTTATTGTACTGGGTGACTTGTCATCCAATAAAGATTCCTGAATGTTGTCATTGAAACACCTAATTTAGTAACAACAACAAAAGTCATGTTGCTCCCAAGTGCAGTGCTGAGCTGGAAGCTGTGTCCATCTGCCAGCAGTTACTGCTGGACTGATGTTCTTCACCCCTCGAAGCACAACTCAGCAGACCAAACAAAGGAAAGGGGCAGAATTGGTACTATTGGATTGAGTCCTCTGATGACATAAAAAGAGGCAAATTATACTTTTCTAGGCAATGATCTAGGGGTCAGAACTTACCGTTGTATTTCTTTAACCACTTTTTATTTAGCTTTCTTCCTTTAGTTTAATATGCAAACTGCTAGACAAATACAGTAATTGTTTTCTTAGCATCCATGGAAATGTAAAAAAATGGCAGAGAATGCAGCTGTCAGTGGGAGCTGTGCTCATTTAATGACTGTGAAATTTGACCTCAAGCTAGGCCTCCTTGTATTCCCTTTCCTATGGATAAGGGATTTGATGGAAGTATTTTGGTATGATAACATTTCAAAATTTTGACATATATTTAAATAGATACAGACTGCGTGCTTGAATCTGTACTTAGCCTTTCACTTAACCTGAAGACTTACAAATGAAAACAAAACAAATGAACAAAGCATTTTCTAAAATGATCTTGAGTGATGCCTGCCATGTGAGGAAAACAGCAAAGCAGCTGCGAGACAGTATCAGGCCGAAAAAGAGACAACCTCAGCTCTGGCCAGGTACGGCAAAGGGTTGTGGTAAAACATGGTTGCTGCAAAGCAGATATTAGGAAGTAAACTATTGTTTTCTCTATTTTTTGTATTTTAAATGCTCTGTTGTAGAGTAAATAGACAGCATAAATGTTACTGATATGTCTTAAGATGTATGAAATATCCTAGAACAATGTCCCCTGCCTCTGGTACATGGCAGCTGGTGACACAGCTGTCTTCTGTGACAAGTTGGCCTGGCACTGCTGCAGCCAGAGCCGGGTTACTGTGAAACCTGAGATATGTTTTGTCTGCAGGGCTCTTTTTCTCATCACTAAATAGATGTCCCACCCCTGATCATCCTCTCTGGAGTGCGAGACCAGAAGTACACTACTGGATTTTGGGACAGTGGAAGATAAGCTGTTACATTTCTCTCTTCAGGCTCAATTGGGGTTGCTCTAATTTATGTCACTTTTGAGCTGATGCCTCAGTCTCTGTGCTGTTCAGATTAGTCCAAGCATAAGGTGCTTTGGGTAAATTGCTTCTCTCATGCTCAGATTGGCTTCCAGCACCTCTTTCCCTGGGGTGAATCTAGGACCCTTTTGTTGCTGAGATGAGAGTTTAATTTACTACCAGACACATTATGGATCCTTTTAAGGATTAGCCCAGAATAGAGAAGTAAAATATTTAATTTTGATACTACTCCCCTCCTTCTTCCTTCTCTTTGAAATGGTTCCAAACACTGTGCAACCAGATACTTGAACTATACACTGGTATGTGCCGGTTTTTCTGTTGCTGGATTTTTTCTCTATCTTTACTGTGTTTTGGGTAAAATGCAGCAGCCATTTAACAGAACTACATAGCCACCATTAAGGACAAAGAGAAGAATAGTATCTCTCTGAACCAGCTCAGGAAATTCTGGGTATATATCTGGGAGCTAGGTTTTGTCCTGGATGCCATAATTAATGCCCTTAGTGGAAGGCAAGTCTCCATAGCTTACACTTGTACACCAGCTGTCTTGCATGTTCATCTCAGTGTCAGAGGATGCTGTGCCCCTATAAAACCAGCAGGTTTTAACCTTTTTTTTTGAGCTGTAGGTACCCACAAGCCCTTTCTGTCTTGGCACAGCGATGAGTTCCAAGAAAACTCTTGGACTGCTTTTGTGTGTTTGATCTCCTTCTGAGAATAAATAATACGCTATCCAATACACTCCTCAGATTTTGCTGCAGCAGTGGACAAAATACTTAACTCACAATTGTAGTTTTAAATATTTTTCCAAATGTATATGAAATGGTCACTCATCTCAGCATCAATACTCTATTCAGAATGCTAATTCAGCTACGAAACGTTCTCAGAATTAAACATCCACTTTTTCTTCAGACGGTATTTTAAAATTAAATTTGTCTGATTCCTCCCAGTGTTTTTTGTGTCCTCTATCAATAATACTTTGGTATGAGATTTTTTTTTCTGAAGAAAATTTCATGAAGTTGATCAGTTGTTGCTTTTTGCTCCTTTATCCATTCAGCTCAGCTTGATTTTTGTTGGTAGCAGCAGTGGAGAGTAAGGAGCAGAAAAATGAATTACTGGTGCTGCCTGTCGCTTTACCAGAAGTGTTTGTTAGTTAGCTACTCCATTCTTCATATCCTTCCAGTCAGGACAACCTGTTCAGAAATGGCTTTCTTCATCAGAGTGAGAGAACATACCACTTAGAGTACCATTTTCATCCTGGAAATGGAAAATTACTTTCCCTCTGGGAGACACGAGCATTCAGACACTCTAATGTCTTTGCAACTTTAAAACCACCACACAACTCCTTAGGAAAATGAATAAATCAAGCTGTCAGGCCTATAATCTGTGTCTAAGAGTCTGAGTCTTCCAAGGCTCAACATGTAGGACCAGAATTCTGTCCCTTTGAGATGAAAGTCCTCTGAGTAAGCAGAGATCCCTGTTTCACAATTCATTAAGTCAATCATTGCCCTTTCTGATATGTCTGAAATGTTTACTCTGCACATATACCATGCGTTGGCTGATTGAATGTGAAGACTCAGATAGGATTTGGGTTTTTCCTTTCTTTTCCTAGTTAACCAGAATGTTTGTGGTGGAGAACTAGGGTGTAAGAGAAGCAAAAATGAAGCTGTGCAGTCATTGATGGAGTGAGCAGTCATTGAAAGGAAAAGCATTTTCAAGACCCCAGCACTAGCATCCATCTATCTGTGGTTTCCAGGCCTGTTTTGTTTACCAAGGTTTTTAGGAATACAGAGCCACCTTGTAAAGAGCTCTCTGAGGAATGATTTATTTTGCTGCCAACAGGATGACACCAATCTATAGTTAGTCGTGTCTAGTCTGTAATCAGACTCAGTGGGGCAGATTAGGTGCTCTCATAAAGTGAACATGGCTGGAGAAGATTGGCAGCAGAAAACAACACAGATACTGAAGCAGCTGGACTTAGATAATCAGTACTGCAGGAGGCTGGAGAAATTTGGTTTTGAATGCTTTGCTTAAATTTTAGGTTTAAGAAATAAAACTGTGCCATTCTCTAGACATAGCACCAAGTCCCTTCAGATCACAGGAAATTGTTTATTTGCATACATTCATCTGCTTGATTATGTGTTTTTTGTATTTGTTTAATGGTGGTGATCAGCTATGCTATTGCAAGAACTAATCCCATCAGGAGCAGTCTTGCAAGTATGGAAAACCATAACCTTCAGGGATTATGATTCATCTGTGTTTAAAAGGAACATACCAACATTAAATCCAAGTTATATTACTGAGCATCCTGAGATCCCTGTCCCCTGGTTTAGTACAGCAGAATGGGAAGCAAGAGTAGAAGGCAGATGATGAGCTTTGCTGTGTGTTGCTGAAGTTGCTGGAGAAGTTACTCTCCGTGACTTGTTTGTTGTGGTATTAGTGCTGGGCAGCAGAAACAAATGATGTTCTGGCTGTCACTGGTCCCAGGCAGGTGTTCTAGTTTGTGTTGATACCGGTGTTCATTTGTATGGAACAGTGGGTGTTGAGAATCAGCATATCTTTGGTTTTGTCCGCTTGTCATGGAGGTGGTGCCTTCCCCAAGAAGGGAAGGGTGTCAGTCAGAAGTATGGTAGTTTCAGACTGTTACTGCTAAATTCAATGCCATCTGTTTGAGAGGAAGAGGATAAGATTTGTAGAAAATTGAAAATTTCAGGGAAGAGGGGAAAAATTGGAAGCAATCAACATGAGTTTTTTGAAGACAGTGCCTTGGTACACTAAGCTCAGGTAAGGTAGTTGGTTGTAATTGTTTTTTCTTTAGAAGTAATTCTTGACAATTATGCATTATATATTTATGTATTCTTTTTGTTTCTGTGCTTATCCTGGTCCTGGCTCACAAAAGTATCTGAAGGCTGCTGACCTTATGGAGTAATCATTGGAATATAGGCTTTATGTTGCATGTAGTAGCCCAAAAAGAATTATGACAAATATATATGGTCTCCTATTGCATGAAAAGTCTGCTCTTTAGGTTGAAGCTGGCTCTGAAGAGACTCTTAATAATGTTAATATTAGTTCTTCATCGAAACAAAACCTTTGGAAATAACTGTAAGTTTCTATTGCAGCATTATGTCGTATTTATTTGTTAGATGTTTTGGTAACATGGTGCTTGGTAGCTTAGAGTTTCCCCTATGCCTTCTTCTTTTTCTTCTTTCTTTGCATAAAACGTAGAGCCCAACAAGAGTGAACCCCACAATATGCAGGTTTTGGTCCTATCTGCATCTACAGAGATTTGCTGTGAAAGAAATCTTGAGCTATCTGTGTCTTCTTGATGAGTTTCATAAGTTAGAAAATATGGATTTGTATTTTAGTAAATAAAATTTACATGATTTCTGTTCTTTTATTTTTCGTAGCAGCTCTTTGGTTTGATGTTGCTATGAGAGCACTGAATCAATCCTTTCTTATCTATTATTTTGGGACTAGCTTGCCTTTTTCCTTTCCTCTTCAATAGCAGAACTTGATGCCTCAGTATTTCCTGTCCTCTGAGAGTATACCGTTCCCTTAGCCTCTAGAGGCTGCTGTAGAAATTGCTGCAATACATTAAAAACTCACTAATGTGATTAGTAAGTTTAAAGGTTTTACCAGATTTCCTTATTAGTTTCCATTTAAGGATGCACATCTAGACTCCCTATTTTCTCTATTTGACCCAAGGGCCTTTTGCAGTTGAATAGGCTGTTAAGTGTTTTTTGAAATTTATAAAAGTCATAATAAGCAAGTGGTGCATTTTTACAAGTTGGTTCCTATTGTGTCTGAAAAAATACAGACGCAATCAGGCGTACTGAGAGTTACCTGCTGTCTAATCCCAGGCTAAACCCAGAATGATTTTCTCAGTCATTTACCTAATGCTACCCAGAAGTCCTATCAGTGAGTTGCTCTCTTTATCCCAGAAGGATTAGTTTAGGTATCACATGTGTTTATATGTTCCACTTATCTTTTATATGATCAGTCCTACTTCAGATTTTCAGTAAGCAGTTTTCCCTTTAATCTCATCAATTCATGCATGCCGCTTCTTAACAGGCTAGCATTTAGCTTTCTTGTACCTGCATAATATCTAGGTGGACCTTGCATCTTTTTATCATTTTTATGAAATGCAGCTTGCCAAGTTGTCTTCAAAGTAATCTCAAAGTTGCAGCTGGGTTAAAAAGAGGTACTTGAATATTAAAGAAAAGGAATAAATAATAAAGAAAAGTTAGTCAAAGACAGACCAGAGGTTTACTGACCTGTGTATTATAAATATAGCATGTGGGCTATCAAGCTGGATTAAAAATGACAAGAAGCAAGGTTGATAGTAAGGAGTTGTGTGTGTGTTCAGGTGGATATGGTAAGTCTGGGCTCTGTCATTTGCTGAAAAATAATCTGGAAACCAATTGTAAATTACTAGTAGGATCATTATTTTGGCTTTAAAAAAAGTCTAGCGTGCATCAAACCCGTTCTTCTTGTTTTACTAGACATCTGAGTATATGTTATAGGCAAGTTACTCAGACTTTGTCAGGGTGAAGTGCCTTACACTGTGCCTGAAATTAAATAGCTGCTAGAAAAGGGAGGTTGAGTAGACAAGAAACAGGGTTAGGTTAATGCTTGCAGGAGGGCCAGACTTCCTTGAAGGAGTCAGTTGATGGCCATGAAATGCCCTGGGAGAATTAATGTTGTGTGCTTTTAGCAGATGTGGTAGAAGCTGTGTTCCCTCTTGTGTTTGTAGCAGTTACTGCATTTCTGTACTGCTCGTGAGAGAAATGGTGACAGCTGCATTTCAAATATGAGGATGTCTGGCCTTTCTGGTTTTTTTCTGTAGAATTGGTGAAGTTGTGTTCTGTGAATTGATGGATAGCTCTTAGTTGCTATGATATAGACGGAGATAATCGACATTGGCATTTTTAGTACTTCAAAAGATACACTTGTAACTTTGGGGTTAGGGTCTTAGGCTTCTGTGATATGGTCCGAACTGAGAGAACAGTGTCAGTATTTCAAATAGCCCAGCTCAAAACCTTTTGAGAAAGGTATCTGCAGATATTAAGCTTTCTGGCAAAAATATGGGGCTTAGTCTGGTGTAATGCTGAAGTAACTGTGTCCATAAACTTTGGATTTGGTACAAAAATACATTTGGTTTTGAATTTATGTAGTGTTTTGATAGTGCTCATGTTTGCATCTTCTCTGTAGAGAAAGCCAAATGCTGATAAAAACAAACTTTTTCTTTTATGGTTGTGTGCAACTGCTACTTTACTTGCTCTCCCCCCATTTTTTAACTTGATATAGTAGTAGAAAGAAGCAAAGCATACCAGCTACTGCTGCATCTCTTTTCCATGATGAATAGAATAAGGAGCTCAATGGAAAAGAGAAAGATGCTGTTTTTCTTTAAGAGTCACATAATGTTATTTCAAGCTATGTTACTAAGATTGAGAGACCATGTAAAATGAGTAAAAATATTTGTATTTACTTCAAGTGTGTGTGAATACCATTTGTGCTTAACAGTGAAAACATGAAGGCCAAACACCTTCAGAAAATATGTGCTAAAAAGATTTGTTGTTATTATCATAAAAGGAAGTACATAATTTCATAATTATGCCAAATAGAATTAGTGTTCCATCATAACTTTCTGAACTTTAAGTCTAGCCCCTTGTAAATAGCTTAATCACAAAGGAATTTTAAGTGTTGCCTGGACTATTTAAAAACCTGTCTTAAGGATCCAGAACAGAGTTGCTATATTAACTTTTTCTGTTCTCTGCCATGAGAAACTGCAACTTTTTGTCTTTGCTTCTTGTATTCTGCATATGGTTTTTTTCATTTCACATTCTCTTTTAGAAATCAGAGCTTGTTTTTCTATCAGTATCTCCTAGTGACATGGATAGTGCTATCTATTGTTTCTTATTCTAAATTACTTCTGACTTCATTTTACAATTGAAGAGGATGGAAATACTGATTTGTGGCTGCTGTTTTCATGCTTTGTCATGATTTTCTTTATTGTTGCTTAAGAAAAGTGACAAGCCACCATTTGAGATTCAGAGCTTTCTTACTATGGTAGTACCCTGAAGTTCTGTCAGCTAAGACTGCATCGCTTTGCTGTGAGGAGAGAACAAGTGTCATATCCTCTTCTGTGGCTTTGAATGTTTACTGCCTTAAGTTTCTAGTTGGATACTTGGATTTTTGATATCTAGAGGAGTATGACTACTAACTTTTAAAAAGAGAGAATATTCAGAAATCACCCCTGTATTTTTTCTGTGAGATTCCCCCACCCCTGTTACTCATGGTTAGAAAATGAGTCACTAGAAGCTCCATGTAACCCATGGTGGTGAAGGTCATACCCCGTTTTACTTTGGGAGTGGGAGAAGGTGAAATAAATGTTAAGTTACAATGAACCTCTTTTCCAAGCCTGCTAACCTATTTTGTTTATTTTATTGTTTTGTCATGGAGAGATGAAAAGCTTACAGGCTGGAGGTCACATAAGACTGGCATAGTGGTGGAATGTAGAGATAGGCATATGCAAAATTCTAAGTTTACAGATGAGCTGGACAAAATGGTAACTCCGCCGGTAAATCAGTATAACCTATCTATTCAATATCCCAGTGGAAGCTTGAGGCTCTAAAAAACAAGGCTGAAGAGAAATCTGGCTAATGGAGGGTAATTGCAGGTGTATGTTTGTGACTCTGCAGACAGCAGAGATATTGAAGGTTTCTTTTGCAAGGGTGCAGTGGGGCTGGAGAAGCTGCATGGCTGTGTGCAGGGTAACTTGGCATTGAACAGAGCTCTCCCAGGCCTTGGAACAAAGATGTAGCAGGATAACAGAGATGTATCACTCGAGACCTTTTCCTACAGAGAGGATTTGAAAATTTTGACCATTTAAAATGTGTTTACTGGAAGAGGAGTCTTTGAAAAGATGAGATCAAACTGCAGTCTCCAGAGAAATGGCTTGCCTGCATTGAGAATTTATGCTGTTGCTGAAGAAGAACTTGAAATTGAGAAATGTGATAGATTTGCATAATGCCTATTCTTTTTCTTTAAAGTATACGTGAAAACAGATAGAAACCCAAGGATAGCATAGCAGATAAAGTGATGTAACTTTACAGAACAATAGACAATTATTAGAATAAAAGTTAAGTGCAATAAATATTTCTGAGAATAGTAGTCAGGTATATAACTACCGATTATGACTATGCCACCTTTCAGTGCAGTTAAGGTTGTGCATTAGCTGAAGTGCAAGCAAAGCTGAAACACTTCTGTGCAAATACCAAGAGCCTGGAGTATTCCATAAAATGGAATAATTTGAATTGCAAAATATTAGAGTGGATATCACAGCCATAAGATAATAGCATAGCAGTCACAGCAGAACATGGATATTGAAGGATACAACCGAAACCTAGAAATAGAAGTTATTGAGTGGCACTATAGTACATGATATTATGATGTTATTAGAGTGTTGCTGTAATAACTTAGAGGAAATGCTAGTGAAACAGTAACCATTTGGATTGATGTCAGTTCAGTGAAAGGTGCTAAGACTTCTGGGGCATTGGTAGATTTCTGCAGTGCTGAACCTGGAAACAGGTAATTGTAATGGAGTAAAAATAAAAATTACTGGGCACATCACAAGAGAAACCATCCTTGTGAATATCAGCTGGAGAACAAGTGCTGCTGATGATGGTGAGTAGGGCCAAGATAGTGTGGTTTAAAGGTACAACAGGTTTTTAAATTTGAAAATAAATAATGGGACCAAAACCAGGTGAGACTGGTTTTGAGTAATGTAGTTTCAACTCAGACTTGTATATCTTGAGGATTTATACGGGTTTGGTCTTATATGTTTTCCTGAGAGATGGGTTCAGGGAAGGATTATGAAACTGGGAAGCATTTCCTACAGGGGATGAATTAAGAAATGAAAACAACTCCAAAACTTGGCTTCCTTTAACACTTCCAGTAATGGAAAAAAGAAAACATACATGTAAGATAAAGGTCAGTGTTGGCATAATGATGTGGATAGTTTGGACATTAAGATGTTTACTTTGAAAATTACAGAAGCTTCTTGACGTTAAACCAGTCGGCTGCTGGAACAACATTCCTCTGGGGATATAGAGACAAAGCTATCTAGCTACTTTTAGGCTTGAGCTAAGTAATATGTTGTGGAAAGTATTAGATTTTGATGTTGCATGTTGTGGTAGGTCTGATAACTCAGAGGGCTCTTTCTGTTTGGTGTTTTTTAATGAGGTTGGACTAATCCTGTGTCCAGCATGTGATTTCTGGGTTCAATTTGGTGTTTGGTTGAAGTCAGTTTGTCTTTTTCTTTGTTGAGATAGTCCAGGTTTTACAAGGAGTAACTTTTTGTTAGCAGTTTCTTTTGAGAATTAATCCAATTAGGTTGAAATGTCACTGCAACACACAAAAAAAGTTGCCCTAAAGCTTTCATTTCCACATCAAGAGAAAGTACTGAATGCGAAGTTTAAAGGACTTCACGTCTTTAAAACAGACAATGCTGTAGGTGACTGGTTTCTGACCCTTGGTAATTTTTTTGTGCTTGAAAGGTAATCATAGGAACAGTCTTTCATTCTCGCACATTTCAAAAGCAGCAGCACAGAAAAACAAGGTGACAACAATTCCCCTCCTTCACCTGCCACCCTTTTAGACTTCACACCTCTTCCATCCACCTGCAGAAAGAGTCTGATGTGACTGGTCTTGACACCTGTGCTAATGGCAAGGGAGTTGTCTGTGCATCTCCCTACACAGTGATTCTTAAATGAATGTTAGACTCTCTTGCTAGAGCGAAGTAAAGGTTATTTTGGTAGAGCAGGAGAAATCAGATGATGCATCCATGCACTAATTAAATATAGCAAAGTTGGATTTGAGGAATAAAATAAACAATAAGCAGCTGAATAAAGAAGTTGTGTGTGTCTATGTTACTGCTGGGAGGTGGGCAAATAGTGTTTTAAAACAAAAGAGAAATGTTGGCCAGAAGTTAAAACTTTGGCCATATTTACTGTGAATGATCAAAGAAAGTGCCAACTTAATGGCATTTCAAACAAAAATCAAAATTTAACTCTTCCTTTGATTTATTGTTTATTTTAAAATTTTAATTGTTTTAAAAATTTTTATTTTAAAAATTTATTTTATAAATGCTGGGAAAGGAAGCAGACAGGTAAGTTTGAGAAACTGCACAGTGCCAAGTTTCTCTGTTGTATCTTCCAACTAACATATTCCTAATTACCCAACTGCCTTAAGGAAATCAAGAAATCAGTTTTTCAATAATTTGTGAATTTTTTTTTGTCACCCTTGGAAGGTGCTAATATGCCATAGTGAATTGAGGAGGGGGTGGGTAACCACAACAACCTACAGTGGATAAAATGAGCAGAATGCTTTTATAAAATACTGTTTGTGGGCATGTGTGTGTGCTTGCAGTCTGAAAATTTAAAGATATTCTCAGAAGAATGCAAAAGCTACTTACTAGGAGAATTTAAGTTTCTTAAACTTTTTTGTCTAAACTCCTGCACAAGTTGCTTTTCTGTCTTGAAGTAAGATGGATAAAATTGTTTAGGCTAACATCTGAAAATTCAAGAAGAGGAGGGGAAAAAGGTGCTGAAGCCAGTGATGTTCTATTTGGGGTAAGAGTTTTAAGGCTGTTATACATCAATGCAGAAAGTGTGCCCGTCTACCAGCTGCAGAAGAGCTGTTGGTCCCCAGAGCCAGCTACCTTAGCTGGGCTTGTTTAGAGAGCTGGAAGAAGCTGTGCATGTCTTAAAAACTGACTCCCTTCTGACCTGGACCCCAAGTTTTAGTGTGCTGCCTTTTTACATCTCTTTTTTGCCTTCTAGACCTTCCAGGAGCTCCCACAGAGGGCTCTTTCCACTATCCTTCTCGTATGTTCTCTCCTTCGTGTTCCCAGCAATTCCAATGACTCTTCCCAGGCCATGCTCAGTTGCTATTTGTTATAGATATGTCTGCCTCTCACCTTTAAATTGTCTTGCTATGTTTGGTTCTTTCCTTTTTGTCCCAAAACTTTCCTTCTTTTTGTGGTGTCCTATTCCAATTGACTCTCCGGTGGCTCTTTCCACAAAGTCTGCAGTCTTGAAGCAGACTTTGAGAAGTATGTCCTGGAACTGCATTTCTTTAGAAAATGCTTTCTTGAGAAACACTTTCATTTCATAAGTTAGGTAATATTCCTGATTATTCAATACAAAAGGAAGCATTCATTCTGAAAGATTTAGATCTTAAGAGATTCACATCTTTTAATGTATGCAAATGTAGTTAAGATCAAAATAACTGCACGTCTGAAGTGGTGCAATGACATTGTAATGGAATGATGCAGTGAGGAGGAGGAGATAGTTCACGATGGTATTATTCGAATTTATTTTTGTGCTGAATTAATTGTACTGTTATATAGTCACTCTGTCTGTATGAGTATATTCTTCTTCAATATCTGGCTCTGTGTTATTAGTGACATTGATAATTGCTCCAGTGCTGACTAGGATGGAATTTAGTCCAGCCACTATTTTTACTTTGAGGGCATCTTCCTCAGACTGTGCTTACTGTGTGAAGCACCTCTCCATGGGCTGTGAGATCTTACTACTCCATTTTTGCCTACTGCAAACACATCAGAGACTTAGTGATACTCAGACTGGTGAGAGAAGCTTACTCCAAGCTCTGGCCAGGCTGTAGGTGCTCTGCTTTACCACTGTGACAGGATGACAGGAAAGCAAAGAACACAAGTGTGACCAAGTAACAGCCTGTTTGTAACCATCACTGCAGAGTTTTGCAAGCTGAAGTTCCGAGGGATATTCTTCTTTTCAGCCTTTTTAGAGTCAGATCTTTTGGTGCCTTGGGTTTTTTGGTCCCCTTCTAAGCTCTGTTTCTCTGCTTCAGGCTGGTTTCCCCGTTAATTCTTGCCCAGAGGGTCTTATAGAAGCTGAGAATCCTTCAAAGCATGTAGGTCTGATTAAAATGTAGGTGATAATCCCTCGGCTAGATGTTGAGCAGCTTTTCCAGGCTGGGCAATTGGGTGCAATTTTACTACAGATGAAGAAGAGGCTGTTGCCAACCATTCACATCCTGAGGCAAGCTCAGTTTCTGTGTCGAGGGACTTGGCTTGTACTTCAGTGCACCTTCAGTTTTCATCACAGAAACATTCAGCCCTGGACTGCCTCTAGTAAAAATCATAGTTATGTTTCATGTTTAATATAAAGCCATTCATTTAATTCAGACATACCTGTTTTGTAATAATTACATCATACCACTGCAGTCATGGACTTTTTACACAAGTAAGTCTGTACCTGAGGAATATGAATATCTTATGAAACCAACTCTTGAATTTCGTATGTAGTGTATAACTGTGACAGCTTTATATTTATTAAGTTATTGCTGTGAGTTTTTTTCTTCACATGGGGGTTTAATCTGCAAAACATACACTTTTAGTGGGTTTTATGTAGCTGGGCTATTTATCCAACTTCTTAGACTAAGGTTGTTTAAAAAAATATTTATAAAAACATTTGCCCACAACCCTTTTATTTGAAGAGAGTAGGCTGCAATACAGAGTAGATAACTCTATGCAGAAATCCAGTCAAATGTTTGGCTCTATTGCCTAATTAAAAAGTTACTTAATAAGATATGACTTCTTTTTCAGGATTATTTGTATTTCCTCACTGTTTCCAGCTAGTGAAAAGCTGCATATTGATAAAAACAGGTAGTGTAGTGATGGATATGCATGAATAGAAAATTTAAGTTTACTTGAGTGAAGTATAACAATTCCCACATTGCCTGTTTGCGTGGAAAGGTGTTGGTAGGTTTTGACTCCCAACAGATGGTGTCTGTGTTGCTTACAGGTTGTAATAGCAAGGAATTCTGCAGCCACAAAACCAGCAGACACACAGGTCACTCTGGAATGAGCCATGGAGGAGAGCTTCAGTATGAACACATATGCAGTTTGAGATGTCCTGATCTTAATTGAAACAGGTATTTGGGGAGAGTTGGATGGTCTTCTGGATTGTCCTTTGGCCTGGGATTCAAATTGTGGTTCAAAAGTATCAACTCTTAGTTTCTTCTAAACTGTTTTTAACTTTGGATGAATTTAGAGACATAGCAGCAGCTTGTGAAGTTCCTGACTCTGCTTGATCCTTTAAAATATGTAAACTATTCTTATCTGCTAATCGAGGATCTATTGTTCAATTTAAGGCAAATGGCCAATGAATGACTTTATTGCTGTCGCATAAAGCGGAAACATTCTTAGTAGTCTTCAAGTTCCATGAGCTTTGTTGCTATTTCCCCTGTATCTATTTTGCATCTATTCCTGAATATCCCCTTCCCCAGATGAAATAAGAATTTCTTTGTAACTGAGACTTCTGTTGCACATAGAAATTGAATCATTATTATTGAGACAGAGTTAAAATGATTTATTGTTCTTTCCTAACATATCAGCACCAAGTCACCATTTCCTAGATTTATTTGTTCAACAAATATGTTCTTAACAGTGATACTCTCTTTTCAATTAGAAATGTAGGCAACCAGATATTTGTGAACTTTCAGGAGCAGTACTTTTAAGTTGGGAATGTACATCATATAATGATTTTTTCCCCCCTGGTATTTTAGTTGACTTTTAATTATTCATATTAAATATCATCATCAAATATTAACTCCCTTACTTTTCCATGCTTTCCTGCTGTCAGTTTAGAGGTAAATGAGGGAAACCCAGTAATCTCCTTCCCATGGAAGGTGAAGGAGCAGTAGAGCTCATGGTGTCATGATTTAACTCCAGACAGCCACCAAGCCCCAGGCACCCACTCTCTGCCTCCCCCACCAGCAGGACTGGGGAGGGAATCAGAAGGGTAAAAGCCTGGAAACTCATGGGTTGAGATAAAGGCAGTTTAACAGGGAAAGCAAAAGCCACGCACACAAGCAAAGCAGAACAAGGAATGAATTCCCTGCTTCCTGTGGGCAGGCAGGTGTTCAGCCTTCTCCAGGAGAGCAGGGCCCCATCACACGTAACTTGGGAAGACAAACACCATCACTCCAGATGTGCCCCCTTTCCTTCTTCTTCCCCTCACTTTATATACTGAGCATGATGTCACATGGTCTGGAATATCCTTTTGGTCAGCTGGGGTCACCTGTCCTGGCTGTGTCTCCTCCCACCCTCCCAGGTACCCCCAACTTCCTCACCAGTGTGGCAGCACAGAAAGCAGAAAAGGCCTTGGCACTGAGTAAGTCCTGCTCAACAATAATGTCTCTGTATTATCAACCATGTCTTCCAGCACAAATCCAAAATACAGCCTCATAGCAGCCACTGTGAAGGAAATTTACTCTACTGCAGCACACATGGTCTCCCCCTAAATATGGAATAGTAAAATCAAAGCCTCTGCTGGGTCTTCACAGGTGAGTTAGTTTCTATGATAGTTCTGAAGGAAAAACACTTCTGTTATTTTCATGAAGATTGTATGAAGAAAGGACAACCGAAGCAGAATTAGTGCTATTAAAGACTGTTATTACCAAAAGAAAAATGATGTCTGGAATTAGCAAAGGGATTTTGTTCCAAGTACTTGATCTCTTTAATCTCAAAAGATGATATTATGTTGTATTTTATTTTGTGGGTTACTTGATTCAGTCATTTTTTAGCTAGAATGTTTTGGAGCTCAAATGAACCAAATCTCTCAAATATACTGTTAAAATATTTTTAATACTTATTGTTTAGATATTCCTGAGATATCATGAGTTTAGGGGAAGGGGAGAAGTAGGGAGAAACTTTGTTTTCTCAACAATGTGGTATTTCTTTCATATGTATATATATATATGTATAGGTGTTAAGTCTGATGAAGTTTTTTAGTTCTAGGGTATGATGCAAACCCAAATGGTTAAGAAATTCAAAGGTGTTGGGGACTGCAAACTTAAGATAAAATCGTGTATCTTAGAGAGCACACGCCACAGTCTTAATACAGTAATTTATCTGTTATAGTAGAAATGACCACTGAAACTGATGTTACAGCAATTTTGTATTTTAAGTTTGCTTCTGTCTTTTGCACATTTATAGATATTGGAAGATAGAGGAAATAAATCTAGAGGCAAAAGTTCCAGTTATTGCCACTCAGATACTGTATCTTGCAGAATGGAGCAATATAGTGCAATATTTCTGAAACTGGTTACTGTGTTGTACCTTCATTTCTTTCTTTATGGGATGGGTGTTTCCAGCAAACCACCTCCCCCAGCCTGTTTTTACTGCTGACTGGTGTACAGGAGCTCCTGGTGAATTGAGCTATGCCAGGCTCGTTTACTTGGGATTTTTGTTTTGTTTTGTTTGAAATGGCAGCTTACGTGTTTGTGTATTTTCATTCCTGGAGACCAGAGAAAGGAATCTGCTGTGTAAATAAATTTGTAAGTAAGTTGTGAGTGAAATGCTAATATTTAGCTGGGGTCCACCTGCTCTGAACCCATGGGGTCACAGTAGTGGCTGAACTTGTCTTCACAGTTGTTTGCATGTAGCGGATGTCTTGAAACATTACTTGGTGCAGTCACTTTTGAATAGGGTTTTGAAAGTCTGACTTAACCTTCTGGTACTCGTTTTCGAGTATTATGGAAGATAAGTTCCATAACCCAGTTTCTTGCTGGCCCAAGAGAAAGTTATAGCCAGTACTACAGCATGGCTGTGGCCGAGCAGACATGGGAGAGGTAGGAATTTAGGCAATGTTGCTTGAAAGTATAGTTGGAAATTTGAGTAAAGATCATGGATTAATTTGGATTTGCCAGAAATCTTCTTGAGTAAGGACAATGTTTGAGGTCCTTCACATGGGAATTGTTGTCCTAAGGCTGCAGTTACACCTTATCCTAAGCTGACACATCTGTGGTCCTCTGCAGAAGGATTACTGGTGGGGGGACACTTTTGCCCTCTCTGTTGGGCTGCCACTGGCATTTTTGTGGCCGGGTAGATCAGAGAACAGCTTGGTTGTTCATCGAGGCCAGTTCCTTGAGCTGACTGTGTGGCTCCATCAGCACTGATGCTGCTGTGGGGAAGGAGGGCTCCTTTTCCCGGGAGCCTGCACCCGTGTCGGGTCAGCGTTTGCCTGGGTGCAGCCTCAGGGAAGTTGCACTTCGAACACTTAGTGTCATGGTGAGGTGGCTGTGCTGAGCAAAACAGTAGATTCTTGCTCAATCTCTGCCTAGCGTGGTGCACTAAAACCACATGGGACAACTCCCGCAACAGATAAATTACTTTCTTCTCACAGGGCAGGTTTTCAGATGGATCAGTATCAGTAGCTGGAAGTACATCGTTCAGTGGGTGTGTCAGGTGATACCTGTTGGCGCTAAGTGCTTATTTGTATTATCCCTTTTAGAGGAAACAAAAGGCAAGATTTTTTTTTTCCCCCTCCCCCAGAAAGAGTGAACGTCTGAATGTGATCTGGGAATGAATGCTGGGAAACTAGATGAATCATTTAGGAATTTGCTTGACTGGGGAATCTGTCAGCTGAGGGAAAGATGGAGCTGTTCTGCATAGTTGCTATTTTTTTGAGCTGAAGGGAATACCTTCAAGGCAAGCTAGCATTTAATTTTTCATTATCTGTCTCCAAATAGAATAGCTCACCTCTCACTGCCCTTTTTTTCAGGAGATACTTTGCTTTTAAGGTCTCGTTTGGTTTAAGACTTTTAAAAAGGGACTTGCAAACAGCAGTGATAGAGGATGAGGGTGCTGGTTGGTTTATGTCATGCACAATGATGCCATTGCTAGGTCATGCATCCCTTGGAAGATGTCTGGCTCTGGTTGGGGATTGCAGTGTCAGCTGGAGCTCCTATGTTGTTTTTCAGGGCATAGTGAGGTAAGGGTGACTGAACTAAAAAATTACAGAGGATAAAGTTATTACAATATGGTGTATGTGATTCAGCATAAAATACAGCTGAGATAACCACTGGTACTATTGTGAAAATGGATAATTATTTAATGTTTTTGTTACCTTTCTTCTATGCAAACAAAAAAAATTCAAAATTGTTTTCAATGCTCAGTAAAGGGTGTCCCAGGAAATGACATGACTTATTAACTTGCTGAATATTGCAGGCCTGTAATTTTTTGATTCTAATTGTTTTTGAAAAGCACAGTGGCTGATAAATTGTAGGAAGAAACATTTGAACTAGTTAAGGATGATAATCTGTTCAAATAGATTTGCTTTAGTACTTGCAACCTACCAAAGTATAAGTGAAAACTACAAACGTTATTTGATCAGCCCTAGCTTTGACCTTGCTGGAAGGAAATAAGACAGCCAGGAGACAAAGTGAGGAGATTGAGCAGCTAGAAAGAAATGGAAATTATCCCCGGGTATAATCAGTTAGTTTGACTGCGTGCAGCCAGCTGATAAGCATCTTTAGCTTCATATAGAAGGGCATGATTAACTTTGTATTGCCAATAGATACCTTCTGTAGATAGCCTAGCACTTAGTGATACTTGGTATATAGATCTTGCCTGTCTTTCTTCAGTGAGGAAAAAAGAAAAACCCAAACCTAAAGAGAAGGTTCTTTTGTAAGATAAAATTTTCTGCTGTTTTCTCCTGTTATATTAAGGTTGCATTTGCATATCTCTGAAACATTCTTTGGAATGCAGTCCTTGAATTTTTTCAGCCAGGAGTTTTCTTCCCTGCTGATCAGCTGTTGATGATTTTCAAGGTAAAACCTAAATATAGATTTAAGTATAGATTTTTGAAATCTTTTACTTAGATATATCCATATATCTGCCTATTTGAAACTCCTGCCTCATATTAATTCTTTTTGCTGACTCTGCCTTGTACCCTTATTTCCTCAGTCCAAGGCAGAAAACCTAGTGTTTTGTTCCAATGTGCAGGGATCAGGGATAGAATGGAGAGTTTTAACGGGGGAGCATAATGTGTCATTTATATTTTATGACCTAATAAAGAGACAGTATGAGGAATTAGCAATATCTCTTTGCTTAAAAAGAATATCATTTTTGAAGACAAAATTATGGACTAATTTTGCAGCATTGCTTTTGAAGGCTGTTTCCTGTGCTGTGTGTTGCAAAGATTAAAGGAGTTCTTAATGCAAAATGATGTGAACTAAAAATATTGTACCTTTTCAAAGGAAGAGAATGGGAGTTCAGAATGTATTTGGCAGGGTCTCTGAGGACTTGAAGATGTGAGTTCTGGTGTTTTTCTTTTTGAAATAGCTAAACTAGTGAAATTGGGCAGTCAATTTTATTGACTTTGCTTCAGAGGTTTAGGAGATTGCAGTATTAAAAAGCTTGTATTTTAACACTTTACCAAAATATCTAGAATTATGTGCAGTACTAATGAAAGCTGCAAGGTATTATGCACTGATTTGATGTTGATCTGTGCTTATGATCTGTAAGAAAACTTGGAACCTAAGAGATTGTGCTGAAAGTGTTGTTTCAGGGTAGTGCATGCAGCCATGAAGGTGCTTTTACCCCTTTTTGTACTTGCGGTAGTGACTTTCTGCACTTCCTGCTTTGGACAGGTACAGTGTGGTGATTGTCCAAAACTAATAAAATATGCTTTAGTAGCTGTTCTGCAGGGTGAAAGAGTTGCAAATTTTTCTAATGGGTAGCTGTTATTCATGCTAGCCTTTAAGTACTGAAGTCAATTTTGTGTGGGTTGTACATGATAAAATTTCCTTGTAATTAAAAAATTTACTCAAACATGCTACTGGGTTTTTTCACTTCTAATATTTATGTATAGGGTTAGAGGTGGGTTTGCATCTCTTCAAGTGGTCTAAAATGAGCTTTTCTCTCCTTGTACTAATCAGAGATGTGCAACTGTAAGGCTGGTGCTTACAGTTACTATATGTTGCAGGTCTTTTTCTGTGTCACATGTATTAAATAGTTCTGGTTTTTGCCTATCCATGGAAAGTGATCATGAAAACTGTAACTTCAAATGCAGGGAGACAGGGGATGTCCAGCAGAGAATTTGATAAATTTTGTGGTCTATGAGCTGTCAAAATGGTCATCTGTTCTAAAATTATTGCTTCCAAGGACATAGACTCCTCCACCTCTTTCTCTCCTGGCCACTCACAAAGTAATTGACTGGTCCAGTTTGTTTATAAATTATGGTTGTGGTGATTGTGTGTGGAAGAATGTTGAGAGGGACTTTAGACTCAGCATGTGTCTGTCTCTAGCCATGAGCATTAAATAATGCCTGTCTCTTGAACCACTAGTGTTAAATAACTGAAGATAATATCTTTTCTATCTGAGTTCATACTAGGAAAGAAATTATCTAGGACAAACATTTAAAGGCATTACATGACTAAGTAGTTTCCCTGACGGACAGTTTTAGTCTGAAATGGAGACAGAAGGGAAGTGGATTATTGAGCTAGAAGGTCTTTCTGGTCCTTCAAGGAGACCCAGTGCTGCAGCTGAAGACGGACATGTCCTTTGGGGTTGTTTACTTTTAATTTTATTGTTGTGATCACAGATTATGGTCACTGGCTGTGATAGCCTTTGGATGGTCATCAAGTTTCTAAGTTAAACCCAAGTTTGAATCGCACAATCTCTTACACGTTTTGAGTCTGAATACTATTCAGACGCTGTCAGACTAGTTTAGCTTCTCTGGCAAACTTCCAGGGAACAGGCACCTTGATTATTATTGCTGTGGAACTGCTGGCCCTGCTGCCTTGCATTTCCAGGCACCGGCTGATCTGTACCAAAGTGTGCTGTCTCAAGGGTTTAACTGCTGTGTCCTGCTCTTACTGTCCCCCATGATTTACATGTTGTGGTTCCCGTGCAAAGCAAGTGGTGCACAGATGTGATAAAAGGAATTTCTAGGCTGTTACTACTTTACTGATAGTTGAGTGCAAAATATGTACCATCTTCCCTGAAGGGGAAAATAACAAAATCAGTATGCACATCTCGTCCTGGAACTTCTTTATTCCTTTTAATAGCCTTTCCAGAAGCCCGGTGTGTTCTGTTTACCTGGCATTGTTTTGTCCTTCCCATTGCTAGAAAGCAAATGTTTTGTTAATAGCAGTTTATAACTTGTCTCGTCTCCTGACCTTCTATTTTTTGCAGTTCTATGTGGAGTACAGATGTCTGTGCATTACAATAATTATTGCATTTAAGCATAATTAGAGTTTAGCCAGTAACCTTTATTTGCTTTGATAACTAAGGTTTCATTCAATTATTGACAGTTTTCAAGGCTTTTCTATCTGGAAACAGACTCTTAGGTTCTGATCTTCTTTGTGCTACTCAAAGAGATTGAAGCAATCAAGAATAACTGTAAGTAGATGAAGATGCAAATTAGGGTGGATTTATAAGGTGTTTATAAAAAGGACTGGAACTGATTGGTTCACAAACCAGTAAGGAGGTTGGTTGCAGTTGGATTTCCAGAAGATTGTTCTCTAAAACAAGACGGGTACCAATGAACTGTGGGAAAGGTGTGCGAGATACCTAAGAGGGAACAAGCCAAAACCAAAACAGTGCACAGTTGGAGATCACAGAAATTGTTTAGCTTGCCAAACTTGTTTGTTGTTTTTCTTGAAAAGCAGATAGGTCTATTGCAAAGACTGTGTTCTCTGTTAAAAATACAGTCTGTGGCTGTAAAACAAAATGAATTAATTCTGTACACTCTACCAGTTCCAAAGTTCCTTTTGCAAGGGTCTGTTGTGGCTGGGTTTCGTGTTTCGTGTGGCCCAACCAGCGTCTTTGGATGGATTTGGTCTTCAATGCTGAATATGCCCATAGTGTAAGATTACAGTGTATGATAAATATCCTATTTGTAAGTGCTGTATGAGTCATCTTTCCACAGCTGTAGTCTATCAATTTACAAAACATTGGCAGCCAGCTGCACCTGCATGATGGAGCCTCTGGTAGCTTGTTTTGGGCACAACAGCATCCTTGTGTAGGTCAGGTTTTGAGATGACCGTGAAGTTATGGGGTTTTTTCAAGAAGATTATGAAGATGCAGTAAAAGAAGTATAGCTGCTGATGCTCAAGGGAAAACAAGAAAGAAGATGTATGTGTGGGAATGAATGGAAAAGTTGGAGCTGTACCTTCTACTGCTTAGATACATGTTAGGACTGCTTGCACATATTCTCTTCCTTGCTTGCCAGGGTATTTGATTATGAAAGGGAAACTAAAGAGCTTTTAGCTCTATGCCAGTTCTGTAGAACCTCCCTAGGAAGAAAAAATTACTTGGAAATTTGTCCTCAGGATATCATATTTTTGACTCGGCTATTTTTCATCTGTACAAAGTAATAGTTAATAGTTTGTAGTAGTAATAGTTAATAGTAATAGTTTGGTCTGCTTTCACTGTCACAGAGCTATTGGAATTGGCTGTGGTGTGACTATTGGAAATTACACGACACAGCAGTGACCATTGTTTGAGGGATAAACTCAAAAAGAAAGTGAATGTAAAGGTAAAAGTAGGAATGAAAGGGCCCACAGAAAGATACAGTGCAGAAGATGTAGCTTCTCCTTCAGCTCAACAGTTGAGAGGAACTGGATTTGGAATTGTTAATAGTTGTAGTTCTGCACCAGATAAAAATGTCAGTGTTGCTTTCTGAAGAATAAAGGCTTCTGACATATAGACTGAAACTGGCTTCTGAAGCTCAGGTGCTGAGGATTGGGCAGCTTTTTTTTTTTTTTTTTTTTAGACTGCATAGGAGTATTAAAATCCATCTGACAGGCTTTGCTTGCTTGATTGTGTAAGGGTCATACCAAGAATTCTTTTTTTGAGAAAGGCCTTTACAAAAGTGTTGTCTATTAAAAGCATAGGATATTGTGGGGATTAAAAGGAAGATCTCTAGAACTACTTTTCTGGCCTCATTTTCTCATCCTTGCAGCAGTATGAAATGTTGCTGTGTTAACTGCAATTTGGATAAAAATATTTGTTTCCAAATCACCAGTGGTCAAAACTATGGAACTTAATGTTAAAATAATTTCCAATAAACAGAGGAGAGGTTTTGAGAAAGAAACAAGGATCTCTTCTTATATGTGTCAAGTATAATTTTTTTGTTCAGTTCTGTATATGTAGTTCCAAGAAATGAAAGTTGTTGGATTGGTTTTCTGTTTTTTTCCTTTTTTGGGGGGGAAAGGGGTGGGGAGAGAAAAACACACAACTTATTTCCTGAAACCACAGAATAAAATGTTCCAAAAGAACTGAAAACTGGAAGAATAGTGAGATTTTATAGTTAACACTTGGTATTTTGTTAGAGCTATTCTTGTGAAGGAGATAGAAATAAAAGGCAATCTACCCTCTTCCCCCTGCCCCCTAAACTCATATTTGAGCTTTCTAGTTATATGTCTATAGCCAAGATATATTTTTAGTGGTATTAATTAACTGTGGAAATGCTGCATAAAATTACAGCTTCTGCATGAGGTTCTAGAGCTACAGAAAAGAAACTAAATTTTTCTTTCTTAAGAAGTGTGAGGGGTCACCTATATGACCTTGGGTTTTTTCACCTATTACTTGCACTGCTCACATATTGTGAAAAGAAAGTAGTGTTTGGAGTGCACAATAGAATGGAAACCACAATAAACAATGACATCTTTTTGAGTGTTTTTTTGTTTTTAATGTTTCAGTTGACCTTCACATTTGCTGTCTAGATTTTGCTCAGCTTCAACAGATTAAGTGGCACCACCACTATCCCCGCCCACCTCTTACTCATCTTCATCCTCTTCCCTGGCAGCCTCATGAGATTCAATGCCAAAGATCTGGCATTGCTGGCCAGGTGCCCATCAGGTTGTTTTGACAAGGAAGGAAAACTGAAGATTTGCAGAGTGGTCGGGGATGAAAAATTAATAGGTAAAAAAGACTTGCACTGAAAACTGCTGGTTGCTGTGCATGCTTTGTGCAGTTATTAGCTTGGTTTCACTAATCACATGCACCTCAGTTTTTTTGTTTTCTTCATTACTTATGCTTGACTGGTGCTAAATACTTTCTAAATAATGAAGCTTAAAAATACCTTCCTTTGTCATATACCTGAGAAAGAGAACAAAGTCCTTAACACTTTTTTTTTTTTCCCTGTAAAAAAAGACTGTTTTTTCTCTGCTGGTAGCTGCTATTCACCAGTCACTGGTTGCCATGTCTTAAAAATTAGATATCTAGTTCCTCAGAATTTACCCCTCTCATCTCTAAGGACTGTGTTCTCTTATCGATATAGATTTTCCATTACTCACTTTCCACCTCCTTTGCAGGTTTCTTCGGGCTTTTATGACCATATTTTAAATGTCTTTCAGTTTCCAGTAAGCTTGAATAAATGTCTATTCCCTCAGTAGCTGTTAGAAAATAGCTCGTTTAGTGGTAAGATCAGTCCTAACACAATAATTTCAGCAAGAGCAAATGTTTTATTTTCACTTGTCCCAGCTGATCTTCATTGTGATTGTATTTACTTTTATTCTATTAGAATAAAAACCCAAACAAGCTCAAATCCAGCACAGACTCAGTTATAGGGGGCCGAGCAAGTTCTGTGCCACGTTTTCAGAATATTTTACATATGCCCTGGTAAAACCACAACATGCATTTTCTAATGATAAATAGCCACAATTTCCTGTGGAGCATGCAGCAAACTTCCTGGGCAGGAGGCTTTAGGAAGCATTTGCTTCTACCTGCCTTGAGGTTCCTTACCAGATTTACCTACCCTGTGTACTCATTGTAGGTAGCATATCAAGCCCTGCCTGGCTGATATCTGAGGTTTTGAGGATGTTTAATTTTTCTGTTACTTATGATTATGTTGAGTGCTATTATTGCTAATACTATTAAAAACCTTACATTTACTGGAGAGATACTAAACATTTCTGTAGCCTGGTATCATAGGCTATCTGTGCCATGGTCAGTGGTAGATTCTAGGAGAGTGTTTAAGGAGCTGTGCATGTGTGGGATGTTCCTATTGCTGAGTAAATCCTTCTGGCTTCCAGCAATCATATTATGATCCCTTGAGAAGAAGGGTCCTTTCTGTCAGGGCATGTTGGTCACTGTGTGTCCTGTTTGCTGATAGGCTTGGCATTGTTAATCTGGCTAATCTTTGACTTGCTTATTTTTCACACTTACAAGGTAATGACTTTGCCAATCCTATAGAAAAATATCTTTTATCTGGAAAAGCTGCAGTGTGAATGGGATTCTTTCCTTCTGGTGCCTACAGGGTTCTGGGGGATGTAATTCGATCTTAGCAGCATCCTGTACTTGTACTCTAGAGCTACATACTCGGATCTGATAACTGTGTTCAAGTTTTTAGTTGGTGGATGTGCATCAATCTATATTGTGTTATTTTCTGTATTGTCCTTGCACTAGTAGGTCTGAAAAGATGCAGGAACTTCAATTCCTTTTCTAATAAAACCCCCCAAGTTATTACTGAACACAGTTATTCTAAGTCCCAGTACCTGTAAGTGTAAACCCCTCACTTTCTTGTGGGGAAACAACTATGATTTTCAAATGTTGCCTATTGAATCATCTTAATTGAAATTACCAAGAGGAAAAGAGAATGTTATTTATTTATTTATTTTCTGTAACAAGACATCTTTCTGCTCAATATAATGATTTTAGTGGTGGCCAGCTTAGGGAAATACAAGAGTTCCTCAGACACAGCTGTAGAATAATATGACCTTAAGGTACAGCTGTTCTTCCAGCTCCCTAGCAATTCCAGGCTGGCTGCTGTCTGGACGTACAGGGTTTCATGTGCCTGCTCAAAAATACAAAAGAATACATCTTGTGTAAATATATTTCTTCCTCTTTTAAGAAGTGATCTCTAAAGAGATTGCATTTGTCTGTGAGATTTATATCTGTGTATGTTCATAATAGGTTTGTGTATCTATATGTATCTACACATACACTTACAAGTGTGTTTTAAAAAGAAAAATAATGCAGTATTAAAAATCATCTGTTTATGGAAGAATAACTTTTTAAAGTTTTTTGACCCACTCACTGACTGAACTTGTGAAACATTCCGCATTCTCAAAAGTTTGTTTACATGCCGACATGCGTCTATAAACAAAAAGATGTTATTCCCACTGGTTAAGCACTTCTAAAAATTGTAGCAAAATAGTAATAGCAAAGTGGCTGTAAATATTTAGATCTCATTTTACTCCTTTTTTTTGTGTTCTGAAAATTGTGAATTCAGATTAACATGTTCTAATATAAGAGCAATAGTGAATATTTTTCTGTTTTGACATGGATTAGTTTTGATCTCCTGAAATGATGGGACCAAAAGGTGTTCCATGCCAAAGTGCCTGTTTCTGCTCCCGTGTGAGGAAGAGGGAGAAAAACTGAGAAAACAGTGTTGAGTGTGTGCTGCAGTCACCAATTCTCCCAGCTGCAGAGTAGAAGAAACCTACTGGAAAGTTATTTGGCATCTAACGTAGGCAGCCACTGAGTTAAGCTGTCTTGTTTTGGTTGATGATGATTTTCTTTTCTGACCTTTATAACTAATTCACCTTCTTTGAGAAGCATTTAATGTGTGAAGACAAAAGGTTGTTTTTATTAATCTTTTACCTCTTTGCATGCAGAACCAAGGGAGAGATGGTGCCGACTGAAAGGAAATCTGCTTTTTCTAATGAAAAATAAGGTAATTCATTTTCCTACTGCTTTTCTGGATGTGCTAGTCTAATGTGAGAACTTGAGTAATCCTTTTTGATGATAGCTATATTGGCATTGTGCTTTTAGGGACAAAAAATATAAATCACTATTATTAAAACAGTGGAAATGAAAAAAATCCATTGTTTGCTGTCTGTAACCCTGGCTGTTCTTCATGATATCAACATCCTTTAGCTGAATCATAAATAGTCTATGCCCAGGGTCTGCTCATAACACACACAGGTCTAAATCCAGAATTACTTCACCAAACCCACTGGAATAATGAAAACAAAATCTCACAGCTAAATGAGGCATTGTGGCAAGATGCAATTTCAGACCCTGACTACAATTTTTTAGTTTGATTTTGTAACTAAATCTGTTATAAAGAGTGGTATTTTCTCTTCCTTTGTTGCAAAAGGCATTTTATGCCTAATATGAGTGGCCTGTTAAAATAGGCTCTGACCTTGACATGCAGTGGAAAGCCTTGCATGAGCTGCTGAGTGCCCTCGTTTGTTATTGGCTTTTTTAGGAGTTGAGGCCACTCATCTTCTGGAATGAACAAGCACTAAGTGTGGAATTGCCCTTTTTCTTACCCTTTCTGTCTGATACTATGGACATGCTTCCGTGGTTGCCTGAAAATAGCACTGGACTCCAAAGAATTTGGGGTAGTGGGGAGCTTGAGACGCTTACCTGTTAACAGTAAGTGCTTTATTATTGGCTTCCAGGATATTTTTGTACTGTGTGGACCAGCAGTTGGATGGAAGTGATTGCACTGCTAGGCAGACTGTGTATTTTGTTGGAAAGATTTTTCAATATGATCCAGTGGCTTATCTTAATATAGTGATGAATGTGCACATATGGTACACTTTTAAAGCAGTGTTTGTTTTCAAAGCACTGTTCAGGAGCCTGTGAGATTTCTGTATGTTTGCAAACAAAAGAAGATGGTAGGACATAAGGGGTTCTCGGGCTTGAGTTTCATCCAGCTGCATTCCCCTGGGTGGTAAATGGTCTGACAAGATTAATGTAGGTGACAGCAAGCTCATGGCCACCCCTTTGTCACACCTTCATGCATTATCATTCTGCTGTGTGACTTGCAGAAACTGTTTTTAGCGAAAGAGCTTTAAATCTGAAACTACTCTCTTCTATTCCACATTCCTCCAAGCGCCGTATTTTCATGGGAGCCTTGGCATTTTGTGGAACAGTTTAAGGAAGTGTTTTGATCAACTTTGCAACAGTGAAGAAAGGAGTGTGAGTTTTGTGGAAATCAACTGCTAGGTCCACTTAGGCTTTTGAAATTCAAAGCTGCATTTTGAGAAACTTGGAGAGTGAGACACAAATTAATGGCTTGTTGCTGAAATAATTTAGGCTTGCAGGAAATCAATGGGAATTCCCCTTGAAATGCTGCGGTTTGATGGAATCAGTTAAATAGGTGGGTGATTTTCACTCTACATCCAGGTCAGCACTAGAAAACAGCATCTTATTCTGGTTTCTTTGTTTGAACGAGTTTTCAAAATTTGCAGAATTTATGGAAGGAACCAGGACACTTGACAAATTTTAGCTTATGAAGACTGTAGAGACATGATTAATGTCAGTGTTTTCAAAAGGTGATTTTATCAGGTACTTTCTTTAACTAGGGAGATCGCAATGAGAGAGAAACTTGGAAATGGAAGTCAGACAAATGAATCTGATCACAGAATGATTGGGCAGTAAAGCCCAAGTGTGGTTAGATATAGCAGGCGCTTAGTTTTAAAATGTCACAAGGTACCAGACTCAGTACAAAGACCACTGAGTGATTAAAGGGCAATGTCTTACAATGGATCAAACTAAATGATGTAGCACTTCCTAGTCAGCTTATGTCCTACGAATTCGTAAAACAGTCACTTTCAGAGGCTTCATATGTTGGGCACTATAAAGGATAGCATCTTTGACAAAGACAAATCTCTCTTGAATCTCATATCCATGTTTCAAAAGATGTAATTTATATGCATACTAAGTAAAACCAAAGCAATTTGTGTGCTGTGAGGACAGAAGGGAGTGTACCCTGTATTTTTTTTTTTCTTCTTATATCATCCTAGAAATGAACAGGTTTCCCATCTTAAGCAGATTGTTGACATATGAAATCATAGTTTAAATTTTGAAAGTTAGTTTGCCAGTATAATAACAAAAAATAGTCTTACGACAAAATGTATTAAGCATCTTAATAAGCATGGTTGGCAGTTTTCTGCTCTTTGCTTGAATTAGCAAAGGTTTTCAGTAGGCTGCTGATGCGGTGTGTGAAAGATATGTCCCAAACAGCACTGATGAAGACATGTTCCTATTTTTGTTGCTGGAATCTGACTTGGCTTATGGCTTGACATGGAAGAAAAGTAACTTTGATGTTTTGGAAGATCATCTGAATGCTGAACGATTAACTCCAGAAGTCACTGTCATGAAGCAAAGGCTGATTTGCTGCTATTTGTTAACTGCTCTCCGGGGCATGTCCATGTCTGTATATACAAATATTTATAGTTTAATGGCAGACTCTCATTTTAGTTCAGATGTTCATAAATTATGCTACTTGTAAAGAATCATCTCTATGAAATTGCAAAGAATTTCTCCCAAATTATCTGTGCTGTAAATCCTAAGTAGTGTGGGAATAAATTTTCAGTGTAGGGAGAAAATGTGGTTCATTCTTCCACTTTTTCATGTTTGGATGCAGGACAATAAACTATTAGGCATCTTAAGGACATTTATTTTCTTTGGTCTAGCAGTGGAATTAATTATTTTGAACTGAGGCACAACCCAGCATTTGCTGGTGTTAGTGAAACTTTTTTCCTTTGTAGACTTCCGTGTGGTTTTGTGTGGTGTGGGTAGGCAGGTGGGGTTTGTTTGTTTGTTTGTTTTTTTCCCCCCCGATCTGTTCCCTACCATATTGCACTGGTTGTAGATAGCCAAGTTGTAGCAGTGAGTGGTCTGCAGGAGTGGCCTCTATGAAAAAAGGTCAGGGGCTCTGCACCAGACCCACCACAGGACACAGCTGTGCCCACCAGCAATGCAAGTGGTGCCTCTGTGAAGATATGTTTAGGAAAGGGAAGTGTGAGAAATAGCCCTGCAAACACTAAAGTCAGAGAAGGAGAGGATCTGCCCCAGGTGGAAGAGACCATGCAGGGGCATGTAAATATACTCTGAAAGATGTGTAGCCTGTGGCCAGTCCACGTTGGAGCTGGTTCTTTTGAAAGGAGCTGTAGCCTGTGGAGAGGACCCACTCTGGAGCTGGTCTGGAACTTTTGCAGACTGACTATAACCCCATTCCCTATCTCCATTGTGCCACTCAGGAGGTGTGGACAAGGAGGTTAAGTAGTTGAGAATGAAGGATTGTGAAGCTGTACCTTGGGAAAAAGGGTGTTGGAGGAAGCTGTTTTAGTTCTTGTCTTTGTTTCTTATTATCCAGGTCTATTTTAATTGGCATAAATTTAAATTCATTATTCCTGGGTTGTACCTGTTTTGCCTGTGATGGTTATTGGCAAGTAACCTCCTTGTCTTCATCTTAACCCATTAGCATTTAAATTTTATTTTCTCCCCCAGTCCTGCTAAGAAGGGGCAGTTATGGAGCAGATGGGTGGCAGCCTGACCAACCATAGATATGATCCCTTGTGGGAAGTGTATTTTGCTAATACCTTTGTGTGTGAGGTCCTCAAACCTTGAGTCTGTGTGTGTGGGCTTTGTGTCCACTTCCCAGGAAGCGATGGATGTGCCTTTGCATCCTGTGAACACGCTCAGTGTAAGTTGCTTTTGAAGGCAGAGTTGGGAACAGGGCTCCATGAAACTGTGGTCAGCAGTGTGACTGGGCTGGGGAACCTAGTGCGTGACAGGGCTTCCAGAGACAAGTTGGACAGTGTGCTAATCTTGGAGCAAATCTTACGGATCCCAGTTCAAAATATTTATTGTGAAACTTGGCAACTTTGTGACTCACATAAAGTATCTGGCAAGTGGGTTATGTACTTAGTTTCTACCCAATTCGAGCCTGGGAGGTACTTTCATCCAGAACTTGTTGAATGGGATACTGGGAGAATGATTACTCAGCAACACTTGCTAGTGTGTATAATAAGTATTAGATGTTTATGTACCTTTTTTCATTAGCACAGGAGGGGACTTTTGATTCGAAACTTTGGCTCTCTTTGAGGTTTGAGGTATTGTGTACTAGTTTTTGTTTTAATTAGAGATCACAATTTACAGCAATGGTTTTTTTGAGGAAAAAACCCAACATAAACCAACAAAAACCAAGAGAGCAGAGCATATTTTTGTCATGCTGTTTTATTTCCTTTTCGTTTTCTGTTCATAGGTCCTTCAGAATAATTTTGTGTTTTTCTTTCCACTAAAGGAATAAACATATTACTTTGGCCTTTTTCAGTTTCTTAATACTTATGCCAATTCAAGGCTGGATTTCAGCCCAAACTGTTGTTTGCCATGAATGTGTGAATCTGGAGTCATTGCTAGTAATGTAAAGAAAGAAGCTACCTAACCCATCTACGGGTTCGTTTTCCCATATTCTAATATTCCCAAATAGTAGTGTTGATACTTAAGCAGATTTGTAAATTACTTTGCAACTAGCCACAAAAATGGTACACTAAAAAATACAGTTATGTTTGTGCATCTTAGTAATAGTTCCAGAGGGCCAATTATGTTCTATTGAGTAAACATGTTGACATTGCTGCTTTTTTTTGAATACGTATTTAGAAATTTATTTTAAAATGGATTATTGATCAATGGTCCATAGTGGATTCTCTAGTGCAATCATTAGTGTTCATTGTGTAAATCTTGTGTAGCTTGTGGTTTAATGATCCTGTGGAAGTAACCATTCCAGTCTGTCAGGTCAGTTCGTCCATGCACCAGCTCAATAAACTCATTTGCTTTTGTGTGAGAGAAGTTGCCTTTTAAGATTTTTGTGATGTATTTATTTTAAAAAATTATCATGTAGAAACAAAAAAGGTTTAGTTTACAGATGACAGTATTGAAAATTAAAATAAAAGCTGCTATGAGTGCTGAAAGTATCTTGCATTAGAAGTCATATTTCACACAAAATTATAAACATGTCTCTTTTTTTCCTGTAATCTAGACAATGTTGTGATAGGAAACTCGTATGGCACATTCATACTGTTGTAAATCCATATGCTTGTTCCCTGACTCCTCTAAAACCAAGGGATTTATATTGGCCAGAGCCAATCTGTGGATTTAACTACACAGATGTAAATTAGAGTGCTGTAATACACCTAATGCCAGAGAGAATTATGTAAAAGATGGTGAATATTTTGAGACTTCTCTTGTAATGACTTAAATTTCATTAAACCAAGTGCATTGTTGGGCTTAAGATTTTTGTAGACAAGTTTAAAGAGCAAATCTAAATGGTTGTGCTGTCAATAAAAACAAGCTTCCCTGTAATGTATGTGAAAGCTTAACATAAATTACGCTGTTACAGCATTTATCGCAAGTGTAATGTGTTATTAACAGTTGGCAAAAAAAGCCTGAAAGTAAGATTTCAGATTGACTCATAAATCAATAACCAGAGAACCATATGCAAGGTAGAAATAATAGAATACTGACATACTCCTGATTTTCTGATGTGAATTACATTGTAATGCAGCTGTGAAAATGTTATTTGGGTTTTCATGGCATAGCTGTATGTAAGTTCTCCCATAAAAATGTAAGAATATATCAGAGAATCTTATCTGCATCAGGCAGGCATACACAATGTATTTTCACCATTTCATAGCTGTAGAGTTTTCATATTTTTCTCTCCAATTTGACATTTTTAAAATGTTCTTACAGAATGAGATTGCTTTATATATATTGAAACTGCAGAGTCTTTTCTGATCTGTTAGAATATGAAGTTTCTGTGTGTGTGTGTGTGTGTGTGTGTGTGTGTGTGTGGTTTAGCATTCTGTAAGTCAGTGATCTCTCCAGGGCATCTTGAAATAAAAGTGTCTCTTCTAGCTAAGGATGTACTTATTATAAACCATTTTTCAGCAGTGATTTTAATTTTCTAGAGCATGCTCTGTGTCATTTTAAAGACTGAGCAGCTGAATAAGTGCTGCTGCACAATGTAGCATAGCTTCGGGATTGAATGTCATTGCTCAGTGTGGTTTTTCTCTGGCTATAAACTACATGTATGATATTAGTTATGAGCACGTTCTGCAATATCTGCAAACTGAGGAGCAGGTAAGTGAATCTATGTCCATAAGTTTCAGTGAAATATGTTGTTGCTGCGTTGGTAAGATTTCGATTTGCAGTAGGAAGTGTGCTAAATGGAGAAGAAAGTGGAAAAATTACCAAACTGTGGCACGGATAGGTCTGAAAGCCTTATCACCCCTTCATGGTTCAGAAGTCTCAGTGTGTTTCAGTGTGTTCTCAGCCCCAGTGTTGCCTGTACTTCTGCCTGCACTTAACTGGCATGTGAGCTGTCCTCTGACTGCTGGAATGTTAGGTATGTAACAATACACGTGCGCATGTAAATATATAGCTATCCAGAAATATGTAAATCAGGTAGTGTTTAGTGAAGAACTCAGATGAATTTGGTTGTGTTGAGAGGAGAGAGGTTGCCGTGTGGGCTTTGGACCTGCCTTAGTTTTAGGTATATTCCTGTTACTGTAGTCATGCACTGAGGTCAATGACAGATCTTATATATGTTTAAAGTCTTATGTTTGGTCTTTTTTTGAAGAACCAGTTTTGCTCCCCCTTATGTTATACTGTGAAGGCATTTTTGAATGCTTATATTTTTGCATGTCTGAATTTAAACAGTTTTTTTTTTGGTCAAGATTTCATGATGGTTTTTGCCATTTTGGATTGGGAGAATGCTGTGCAGAGAACTCTATGCTAGCTGAATGCTGTAAGCTCTAGCCTTAGAACCCTGCTGAGCATGATGTACGTAATGCCAACACAAACCCCTGTGAGAGCAGAAGGCCCCCTCTCCTTGGGGTAGCAGGGGCACACTAGGATTTTGTTCCCAGGGGTCTGTGCAGTACCACTAAGGTCTGTGTGCTGACTGTTGCTGCAGTCTGCTTTCCAACAGTACTTGAAAATGCAATTTATAACCATTGAGGAATGAGAATAATCATTTGCTCCTATTTTTACTATGAACTGAAAGACCTTACCTCTCTCATTTCCCTTCTTAACAGGATTTTGGCAAGCCCTACTGCCCTTTTGCCATCTGATTCCTTCCATCTTCTTGCTGCTTCTCCTTCCCCCCTCCAGATATGACTGACTTGCTCTCCACATAGTAAAGCCCTCTCTTCCCTTCCACTGCTGTTGGAGTCAGAACTTTCTTGTAACCTAGTCTTGCTTAGATAATCCATTCTCTCTCCTGGTTTTCCTCTGCATCTGCTTTCGTCTCTTGCTTAACTTGTTCCATGCCTTCCTTTCCTTTAGCTTTTTTGTGGTGTAAGCAGGCTTTACTCCTTCCCCTTCTGTGCCTACCTGTCCTTGACCTGCCTGCTTCCCCAGCTGTGCCCACTACTTGGTTTGATATCTGAAGTATCACTTTGTTTACAGCGTCCTCCATTGCATTTCCATCCCAGAATCCTCCCTGGTCCTGTTGCTATTCCTTTCACTCTACAGAACAGTCTTTTACTAATCATTGAATAAACTCTTCTAAATGAGAGCTAAGAAGCATCTCTTGTTTGTGTGACTGACTAGGGGAAAAAGGAGCCACAGTCAGAGGGTGAGGTAGTGTTGGAAGCAACAGATGTTCTCAGCTTCTTCCATTGATTTTATTCTTTTGAGAGATTAAGGCTATGCTGCACCTAGAGTCAAAGCATATATGAGGAAAAGTAACTTTAAACTGAATATTCTTCAGTACTAAGTTGCATCTAGACCTGCCTCAAAACCTGTTTGCCCAAACTGCACTTTCATCTTGCCTTTCAGAGACTTCTTCCTGTGCATTTAGCCATGAATTCAATTTCAGTGGGACTCAAACAGCTGCTTAATCTTTTCTGTCAAATTCTTTCTCCTCTTGCTTTTGATGGCTGAAGCAAACATCGCTTCTCTTCCTGTGCTCATATAATTTTTAGCATTGCTTTCAACAGGAATGTGTTTCTAAGTATTCGTGTTCTGGCTATCTTTGTGTTTTACAGATTCTTTTGAAGATAGACAGCTCTTTCCTGCTCTGTATCACCTAGAAGTCTGGACTGAGATAATCTAATTTTGCATTTTCATTTACTGAAATATCCTTCTCCTGTTCTTGGTAAAGAAGACATTTTGTTATATCCATTAGACCGCTTGCAAAAACAGTTTTCTTTGGCTTTTCTCTTTTTTTGACCATCACTCTTTCCTTTGCATCAGATTCTTGTGTCGTTCCTTTTCTAAGCTTTTTCTTTTTACTGTGAAGGTTTTTCCCAGTCTCCAGTACTCTTCTTGTTCTTTCCTGAAGTTTTCTTTAAAGTTCTGATTCTGAGCTGTGTCCAGCACACAACAAATGTGTTCATAGATCTGTTAAACCAGCAAGGAAGTACCAAAACAAAACACTTAGTAAAAAATATAATCTCATTATCTTCCCCAAAGTTCTACCTTTACAAATCGTCTTTGCTATACTGCTTGCCAGAAGTTCACAGTGATAATGTTTTTATTTAATGTTCATTGTCTCTTGTGTAGTCTGATGTCTGTGGTGTGTAAACTCTCTAGCTTTCTTGTTTATCATCTGTGTTCTGTATCTGTCAGTGGTTAATATCATAGGGTCCTGTGATCCCTGATCTGCATTCGTAAACCCTCCAGTGATAAATATAAACTTTTAATCTGAGCAAATCCCTGAATTTGTAAGTGTTATCTAATAGAATTAGCTCAGTTTAATTTTTTAAAAATTGTTTTGTTCTCTGCTATCCTTGCAGCAATTGGCGTATTATAATTGTGTAATAGATAGAATTGTATCTGGTACAATTACATAATTGATGGTAATCAAATACTAGTCTTGTTCACACTAGATAATTGTGTAGGAAACGGTACTTAACAAAAGGTTATTAGAGCATCCCCATGTGGTTCTGTCTCAGTTCAGTGGCTCTTACTGGATTTGGTGCTGCTCTGTGGTGGTTCTCAGGGTGTGAGGTCTGTCAGATGTTTTTGTTGAACAGCTTCTCACATGACTGCAAGAGAGTCCTAGGAATGAGTGTGCATTTGCTGTTTGAGATAAATTTGCAAGATCAGGACTTGATTAGCTTCCATACTGTGCTGTTTTGGGGGACTCGGGTTGCAGCATTTGCAATGCAAGCTATGGTTTCTAGAGAGGACTCTAATAGCTGTCTGGTTTGGGTTAGAGAAGACCTGATAGCTATATCGGAGACAAGAAAGGCTTTGAAATGCTGTGCACAAGTCCCGAGCAGAAACTGTGTAGCAGTCTGCAACTGAGTAGATGGCGAGTGACATACTTGGTATTTATCTCATTAAATAGTAACTTTTAACACATGAAAGAAACCTAGGGATGGAGGAAGTCTAATAATACCAGAATATTAACATGCTGCATTAAGAGATGAGTCCTGCTTCAGTCTGTGAATCTGCACTGAAGGGAATCGCGGAAATGTTTTGATTTGTGTTTTGAAGTTGGTATTGACTGTAGCTGGAAGAGCTTCTTGGCATATGAAACTGTTTCACTTCACAATGCGTGCCAGTTTTTTCTTAGGAAAACAAAACCGCATCAAACCAAGCACAGAACTGGCACTTTTGATTATGTTAGTCTGAACTGGGATATTACTCTAAGAGAATATGCTGTGAAAGAGTTAGAGATTGATCTTGGGAGTAGTATAGCTACATTTCTTTATTGCTGAGTGACTAGTAATCAAAGAAAGAATCCTCCACATTTTATTTAAAAAACAAGCAAACAAAAATAAACAACCTCAAAAAACCTATGACTTGCATCAGATTTCTTCTGTTTAAGGCAGTAAACTAGTTTGTGAGGATATTGTTGCTAAACTCTTCCTTCACTGAAAGTGATCTGTACCTGATATGAAGTATTATTTGTGTTTCATTTTTCTGCTATATGGATAGTGTAGCCTGGCTGCCAGTATGTGCATGCTGGGCTTTTCTATTGCCCAGTTTGTCTCACTTTAGACTCTAACCTCAATTTAAGTTGCTTTAAATTTTGTTTATAAGGGAAGCTGTCAGTAGATGGCAGCAGCAATCTCCTCAGATAATAGTTTTAGGTTACCAGCCAAATGAACATCTTACATTAATGTTAACTAATCCTAAGGAAAAACATTCAACTGAAGGAATTCGGTGTGGGCAAAACTCGCTTTTATTCTTGGCCTAAAGCAGGATTTTGAAGCCAGGGGCTGCTGATTAGCCTCGGTTTACACTTTCATGAGCCAGCTGATGAGCAGAGAAGGGAAGCCAGAGGAGTCTATGTACAGCTAGAGACATCTTGCAGCTGCAAGATTGCATGATTGATTGACGGCAGCCAGCCCAAGGAACTCGTGGGTGGAGCCCAACGGACCATTAAAGATCTTCGGGCTAGGCTGCTTTCCCCACCATATACTCATTAGTGAAGGTTGTGTTTAGCACAAGGGGGAGAGGGGCCGTGCGTTTATATACACATGCATTTCAGGGTGCTGCTCTTTGAGTTGCATTAGTGATCCTAACTAGCTCTAATGCTTGCTACTGCAGTGGCTCCCAGGTCTGCGAGCAGGCTGGTCTCAAGGGGCAGAGGGTCCGGCCTGCCATACCCTCTGCCCCTTCAGGAAGCGAAGCATAAAGGGTTGTTTTGTTCTGTCCACATCCTTTCCTGAGAGGAGTTGACATAGGACGTGTTTTGTGGCTGCTGGAAGGTGCCTCAGGGAGGGGCTGTTTTACTCCTCTCAAGAGCCCAGCTGTAACCCAGATGCCATGGTCTGAGTGCTGTAGGGATGAAGGGTAACTTTTTTGAGTCATCTTGACACCAGCACGGGGATATCATGAAATAGGGAAGATCAGCAGTGAAGAGCAGCCAGGCTTCAGGCATCTAGTTGTGCCAAGAAGAAAAAGGCTGGGTTTTTTACCCATCTCTCACTCTGAGATGGGATTTCCATTTTTCCCTGAAGAAGTTGAATACCTCTGATCTATAAGAAAGGCTGTAGTGCTATCCTACCCGCACATCTGGGATGTCAGGAGCTATTGCCTGTTAAGGGCAAAATGGTGCCTTCTCATTCAGTATCTCCACTGAGTACTATTTACTATTCCCATTCTTTTTCTGACCAGCCCTGAGAACCGAGCTGAATTCTCCACAGTGCCACCAGAACGTACTTGCTGAGTAGTGAGGGCTTATTTTAAGTCCAGTGTTATAAAAGTGGTTGTGCTTTGACAAATGCTTATACTTTGCACTTATCAGCACTGAATTTCATTTAATATTTGATCACTTGGTGGGGATACTGAGAGCTTTTAGCTCTGCCTTCAGTTATCACCTTGCTATACACATTGTTGTACCTGGGCATCTACTAATAGAAGATATTTGCATTTTATGCCTTTGCACTGTAATTTTTCCAAGCAATTGGCCAAGGACATTGTAAACATTTTTAAAAAGAAAGTTAGTATATGCTACACCACTGCTTCTGATGACTCTGCCAAGTGTAACATGGTGACATGTGACTTCTACAAAACCTCTTAACTCTTTACATTCCTATAATTTTGTTTTTATAAATTTGTCTTATTTTACTATGTATTGTAATTTCTCCCCATTAGTCCACCACAGTGGAGTTCCTCATTAGAAAGATTTGAAATCTGCTATTATGGGCCTGCTTGTTAGAAGATTAGTAATGCTAGCCACAGGCAAGGATTGGCCAGGATGTTAACCAAACTTTACATTTTTAGCGTAAGTTAAATACTTTTTTTTGACCCTGAATATGTTACCTAGATTAATCAAAAACTGACATACTTAGAGTATTTTTGTAGCTACCTAATAGAAATTCAGAGGAAGTGAAAGATGGGGAAAACCATCTCTATCTGAAATCATGCATGCTCTATTTTCCTTTGTAGAAACAAGGAGACAATGGCAGTTTTTATACATTAAAAGAATTGCTAGGTTTGGGAGAGTTTGATTATGTGGTCTTGTGGGTGATTCTTTTCTATTTTTTTTAGACAAATTTTTTAATTTAGTGATAACATCTCAGTGGGGTTTTTTGGTAGTGTGTTTTTATTTTGTGTGACTTTTGGTTGTTGTTTTTGTGTGTGTGTTGGTTTGTTGTTGTTTTGGTTTTTTTGAATCACGTGCATCTGGCTTTTAGGCTTACTAAAGTTCTTAGACTTTGCCTCCCCTCACTGTTTGAAAGGTCTGCCTGATGTTGAATGTATCTGTAGACTTTTGCCATTGACCTTTTCTTTAGAGCAATATTTATAAAGACTAGAACAAATGTGGAACACAAAAGCTCCTGAAACAAAAAAGGATATCTTTGTATTGTTTCAGAAGGGTATAAAAGCTTTCCTAATAAAAAACATTCTGAAGTATTCCCATGAGAGAAGATATGCCTGAGCATTAGCCCTGATGTCTCCTTTTTCTCCTAGCCTTACACACGTGTGCTAATGGATCCGCTCTTTAGAGAATTGCAATTAATTCTATTTCTGTTAAGTGCATCACAGATGCCAGTGTAGCATGGCGTGTGAGTGACAAGCTCCTATGTCACACCCACCTCAGATGGTTTTATTTCATTGGATTAGGGATCATGGGATGCAGCAGTACTGCTTTTTTGCAGGAGTTATTTGGATGATATAGGTTTGTTGATGTGCTACATGGTTTAAGTAGAAGGAGAAAATACCCCTAATTTGAATAGCCAGGAACACACCACCATTTCAAAATTAGTTGGTGGAACTGCTTTTAGCTGACACAGTCTTTGATTTTTATGGATATGTCCTAGATACGTAGAAAGCTTAAATAAACAGTTAAACTGTAATGGGACATTTTGAGGATTAATGTCAGTGTAGTCCAAGGTGATAATGAGATTCAGTGAGGCCAACCTGTTTGGCATTTTAGAGAAATAGAGCGTATCATCAGTTTTTACTGATGAGGTTTTCTGTATTTGAGGAGGACTTTCTGATCGATAGTCTGGTGAGTAATCAGTGTTACTTGGTGTGGTTTTTACCAAAGCTTTGATAGATCCTACTTTGCTGAACATAGTTTTAATACCATGTATAGCCATCTTGAGCAAAGCCAATTAATAAAGTGATGATTTCTTTGGGATACATGCAGCAACAAGGAAATGTAATTTTCTTTTTCAAGAAATGCGAATAGCTGAAGAGAGACGATAATATGGGTAGAAATGTTAGGGTGGTATAGGTTTTTCTGGATGTGTCCTTCCTCTTTTTATATGTATTGACACTACTTTTCTTCTATTTAGGAAATTTTATATAGATTTTAAGGAGTTAGGACTGATGGCTGGAATGCTGGACACATGGCATCTACCAGAAGCCAAATTATTGTTTTGAATACTCTTAAATTCCTCTGCATTTCTCTTTAATGAGCACAGCAACTTTGGTCAGGTGTGTGGGAAGTACTTCTGTGTTCTCTGAGTTTTGTGTGTTTCTGCCTGTCATTCCTTTCTGATCCATGGTGCCGACACTGACCCTGCAAGTCCCACTGAACACTTTAAAGACCCATCTTTGATTTTAAAAATGGTTTTAAGGTACTGGTGCTTGCTGTGTTTTGTCTTAGAATCTCTCTGGTCACCAGTGATCACAGTATGATTGTGTTGAAAAGGTGGGATCTTAAGCTTTTTCTGGTGCTGGTTAGAACAAATCGTGCTTCACTTATTTCACTTTCAGTTAACTTACATGGGGGGAAAATATCTCTAAGTTATAAAATTAATGTTTTGAAATGATTTTATGGTTGAGAACTGTGCTGGGAAACTAGGACACAAAGAGAATTTCTGTGGCATAAAAATAATTAGCACTTAAACAGTCACTATTAAGACTTAGGTGTTTAGCCTATTTAAAAAGATGTGAATTGAAGGGAAAATAATGTTTTCATATATGTTACCACTAAAATCTTTAAAGAATTATTTTAAATGCTTAGTAATCTAGATTGGAGAAAATTGCCTGTGGGAAGTGGTAGGATAAAAGAAAAGGCCTCAGGTTGTTCCAGGGGAGGTTTGGATGGGCCATCAGGGAAAATTTATTCACTGAAAGGGTTGTCCAGCATTGGAACAGGCTGCCCAGGGAAGTGATGGAGCCACCATCCCTGGAGGCATTTAGATGATGTGTAGATGTGGTGTTTAGGGACAGGTTTTAGTGGTGTGCCTGGTGGAGACTGTCACCACATACCAGTACGTGGCTGCAGAGAAGATGGAAACCCCTTTTTTTACAAGGAGTCACATGGAAAAGAAGAGAGCTAATGGGCACAAGTTACTCCTGGGGAGATTCCTACTAGGCACAAGGGGAGAATTTTTCACAATGAGATCAATTAGTTGGAATAATCTCCCCAAGGAAGTGGTGGATTCTCCAAATCTGGACACTTTTAAAATTCAGCTGGACAGGTTGCTGCTGAGCCATCTAATCTAGATGATGCTTTTGCCAAGAAAGGTTGGACCTAATGATCCTTGGGGTCCTTTGCAACCTGGAATTCTATGGTTGTAAAAAGGCACTGTGGGTTCAGAATTTCTCTTCCTTCCCTGTCAGGGAAGACTCAGTGTTCTACCCTGTCTACTCTGAGTTGAGTTAAAATATGTTTGTTGAAGATAGACACAAAAGCTTTGTATTTCACCTGAAAAAAATTTCCTTGTTCTGATTATACAGGTAGTTACCAACCTGCTTGCTTGCTTTAGACTATTACATACATCGATTAATGCTAAACTTCAGAAAGATTGCATATAATAACTCTAAAAGATGTGCAGATGGGCCATTCTCTTCCACTGGTGTATTGTATTTCTCTCTGTTTTGGTAGGTTTAGTTTGACTACTCTTTCATTACAAGGGGTCACATGCTGGTATGAACCTACTTTGAAGTAGATTCATATCTGAAATGTTCTGAATGTCTCTGTTGGGAACAACAGGTCTTTTTACTGTGTGAAGCAATAGATCATGTTCCCTTGTGCCTCCCCCTTCCTGCCCCTGATAAAATTGCAAACAAAAAGGTAGGATGAACTTTCATACCTTATTCAATAATGTGTCCTTTTTTATTCAGTGATACATTATTTTGGTGTTCAGCCAGGTTGAATGAACTCTTAAAGTGGCATGTAGACCAGGATCAACAGTATCATTGACAGGAATGTGTTGTTTGCCTTTTAAATTTTATTTTTTTCATGGAGAGTCTGATTTTTGAATGTCTGTGCTCGCACATGCCCCAGTTGCATAGCTGATGCAAATATTTTTTTGTCTAGTCTGTGAACTGCCTATGCTTTTAGCCTCTATGTCACTATTTTCACATTTCAATATTTAGTTCAGAAATAATTCAGTTTGTGGGGAAATGTTTCCAGTTTCTTTCTGCTTGGTGGTGGAAATAAGTTGGATAACTGTTTGACCTACTAGTGATTTTGTCCTCTTCCAAAACTTGAAAGGAACTGGAAATATTCTTCCAAGATGTTTCTTTAGCTGCCACATAAATAACAGGGAATCCAAATCTTTTTTTGCTAATTTGAATGTTTTCAGCTCCATTCTACATTATTTTAAATGTGCTTTTTTTGTTGAATGAAGGAATGTTCTTCTAATTGTTTTTCAAAAGAGATTTTGAGTACATGATTTAATTTATATAAAGTAGGTAAATTACCAATGAGGTAGAACTATAATTAACTTGTTACTTTATTTCTTAATTGCATACTCAGTTATTTTTTAATTATATGCCCTGTTCTCCACCTTCCTTTAAGAAGGTGGAGATTTAGAAGATTACCTTTAGAAGGTAATCATTTTTGAGTGTAAAGCTCAAAATTGAAAGTGTCTTTATAAGGATCGTTTCAATGCTCAGCTGTATTCTTAAGCCAAATATTTGTGGTTGCACATTTTAAACAATTGTTCCCTGCTCACTGTGCAGGTGTTGCCCCTATGAAGGAAGCAGCGTGATTTGTGTGTAACCATTGCAGGCTAAAAACCCTCATCAACAAAAGCGTGCTTGTGCATGCTAGAAAGTCTGGTTAAGAGACGGGAACTGTGCTTCTATGATCTTCGTCTCTCTCTGGTTATCATGAATGAGGATTTTCTGGGTGACCCTGCTCTAACAGATTGATTGCTTCATGTGCCTCTTCTGTCTCTCTGCTTCATGGAAGAGGTTACTAAGGACCAGGAAGTTTTGCACTGAATTCTGCATTCCACCACTTTAATGTTGCTGTTCCTATACGTGTCCTTCTTGTCAGAAAGGAGTTCTCATCCCTGAAACAAGATGATAGGTTTTTTTTCCTGGTGCTAGACCTGCCTAAATCGTGACTGCTGCCTTCTAGGGCAGTCCTAAAAACTTACACTGAAACTTCACACCAAGGTCAAAATACCCTTTCACTGGAATGATGGAATCTTGCTGATGTCAGCTTAAGATCTCAAAATTAGACTTTCTACACCTCTTTCCATTCGTATGGGAGAACTGAAATATCACTGTCCACTTTTAAGACATAATAAGACTTTTCCTATTTAAAATTAGGAGCCTGTACTGTTAAAGTCAGACGTGACTTTTAGAATTGTGTAGCTAAAAGAAAAAAGGCCTGGTATTGACTCTTGTATGTGATTTTTGTTTATTGCTTTAAGTTTTCCCCAAGGGGAATTTATAATTTTTTTTTTCTTAGAACAACCAGTGAAATATGGAACTGTGTGAAAGATCTCCTCAACAAAGTATTGTTCTTAAACGTTGCTGGCTCCTTCTCTTTTCTTTCCAGTCTTGCAGGAGTTCCAAAGCTGTAAATACTCGAATGTTCTACTTGTACAGGAATATATATTTTCTGATCCAAAGTGGATAGAAAACTGTTGAAGGAAGCCAGCTCTTACCTATTAAGTAATATTGTTGTGCCTTGTAAAATGGGAAAATGGAATATGTGAAACTGCAGCTTTCATTTTGATGTATTACTGGCTGTTATGCCTTTCAGAATTATAAAAGACATACTTAAGTATGAATTGGAGAATAATGTCAAGGGAAAAAATGTTACTTTTTGGCAGTGGTTTAAAATAAATTAAACTTTAAAAATGTTCAGAGTCAGGTGTTCCCATTTTGATTCATTCCCTTGCATTAATATATCCCCAGTATTTTTTTGTAGTAAATGACCTTTTCCATTTCAAATTAAAAAGACAAATTAGAGGCAAAGCTTTTTCTTATTTTCTTCTTTCACTCTGAAATAAGAACATCTTCAAGTTCAGTAAGTAAGCAAACATTTACAAATGTGAGAAGGAGTAGAATTTTAGAGTGAGACGTTTCATAAAACTGGAGTAAATGCAGTACTTTCAATTAAATAGTAACAAAATGAAAAAAATTGATAGAATTTTATTTCTCTTTGAAGATCAGGTGTATGTGTACATAGGTAGCGTTTGTGGTGTGTTTTGGGTTCTTTTTCGGTGTGTTTGTTTGTTTATTTCCTTTTGTCTTGGGCAACTCTTTTTGCCCGTTTCTTGGAATGTGAATTCTGAAGGCAGTAGATAGAGCTGCCCTTAGGCCAGGCCACCTTTCAGGAGCCATGGAGGCCTTGAGTTCCAGCTAGGACTTGCCAGACCATCCTAATGAGGTTTTTCGTGTTCTCCAGATCAGCAGGCTGTAAGAGAGCTAAATTCTGATTAGCTCTGTTGACATGTAACACACTTGTAACTTCTAGAAGGAAATTAAGGTGAGCTGCTTCCTAACAATTTCCAAGCTCTTCAACATAGCAGAGTAAAAAGTGAGCAGCATGACGGCCACTTCACTGTTCATTTGTGTGCATCAACGCAAACGTTGATTAGAAACTGGAAGAAAGGTCAAGACTGTTCTCTCAACTACTCTCGCAATAGTTCTACATAATTTGCCATCATGGTGACAACTTCTGCATCTGATTCCTCCATTAATTAAAAACAGAAAAGAAACTGAAAAGGTCTCAGTGAGAAGTCTCTAAATGGGATATTACTTGTCAAGCACTAGCTAGCCATGTAGATACCTCAGTAAGCTTCCTTACATTCCTTCAGGTTCTCAGTGAAAGAAGACAATGACACACACTTTTGAATTCAATAATCAATTTGAGATTTTATTACTCTGTTGGTCAGGATGCCTCTAAAAGCTGGCCCAGAACAATATTTAGGAACTTTTCATTATTGATGAAACTTTGATATTCTGAGACCTGGTGAAGTGAGATTCAAAAGTCCATAGGTATAAAGAAAAGAAATTTTTCTGTATTATCTGAACATTGCTTCATTCAAAAAGTGTCATTTGTACTTCACGTAAGTCTTATCTTAAGAAATAAAAATGCAATTTTTATTTCTTCTTTAAAGAATGAGTATGTTTTTGGAATTCCATGATGCTATCTTGGTAGGCAAAGGGGTCTATTATATTGTAATTTAAAGTTAATATCAAGTAAGCAAATTTAGAATTTTCCAAGTTTAGTTCAGTTTAACTTTCTATTAAGCAAATGTTTGTGTTTAAGCAAAGTTCTCCAAAGGCATAATTTAGCGACTTTATCTTGCAATCAGGGTCAATATACCTTTTTTCTTCAAAAATTTTAAGAGGAATGGTGAATGTTAGTGAAATTCTTTCAAATTATACAGCTTAATGATAGCCAAGTTCAGCAAATGTAGTCCATTGACTTTACTATGAAGTCTATTTGGATTAGTGCATGGTGCCAAAAATAACATTCCTTCCTCTTGATACCAGTTACTGTATCACACGGCTATCTTGTCTTTTTTGTCCTTGTTGGTGACATTACATTTTGTGGTTGAGATGTAAGTTAAAGTGCAGCTTTGTTTGCTTGTATTCTTATTTAAGATGAAAATTTTGTAGTACAGTTCACTCTGCTTTATTAGTTAAAATTCTATGCCAAAGAGTTTCTGTTTATTTTTATTTAATAACTTCATGTCAGCAATGCATCATCTTACACTTTGTGTGTAATTCCTGTTTGTCTACCAGTAAAGTAGGTTAGACTAACTGAGAGGCAGATAAGTTATAACGCTCCCCAACTATTCCCAGATGTCGTTCACTTTGACTTCACTGAGAGTGCTGTGGACTAAAGGATTTTAAGGTTATGCCCTTAGTGTAGGACGTTATTTGAGATGAGAACTCCGATTTAAACTCAGCAGTGCTGTGTGTCACATTGACTTTGTAGATGAGTGAGGTGTGCATACACTGTATGCAAACTAATTACATTAAATATTGTCTTCAGTGGAAAAAAGTCCAAATAGTACAAAATGTGTTAGAATTAGAGAACTAAGTGAATGAAAGACAGTTTTTCATATAATTAAAACACTTGTTTTCAGATGTCATGAAACTGATAAAATAATAGAATTGAGGTTATTTTTTCAAGGATAAGACTGAATGATAAAGCAGCAGAAAATAGAAAATAAAGTATGTGCTAAATATATTTATGGAGATGAAAAATATGTACTCAGATAAAATTCAGTGTGCTTTATTGCATCGAGTGTATTGAGGATAAATGAGAGAGATGGTTAATCAAAATAAGCCAAGTAGAACATGAATATTGAAATTATTAAAAAGACAGGGTTTTGTGTTGAGCTAGGAATCTTGTATCTTGGGCTGGATAGGTTAGGAATGTTTTGGTGGCCTATTTCTAGATTTTCAGCATAGGTTTTTAGGCTTGTTAGGGATAAGTTTACTTGTGTTCCTTCTGGGTTTTTTTGGTTGTGGATTAGAGTTTGTTTATTGTTGGTTTTTTTGTTTGTTTGTTGCATGGGGTTTTTTGTTTGGTTGGTTTTTTTGAGGAGAAAGCTTATTCTAAAGTATTGAAAATCCTACTTTTTTGGTCTCACTAGCTTGAAGAAAGGTCTTTCATTGCAACCTATCAATGGCAAGGTAGAGTAACATCCTCCAGAAGAAACAAGTGTGCAATAGAACAGAGCTACCTTAAAAGTGCATAATTATGATGGTTACAACAATACTAATGAAAGTGTTATTTCAGATACTTGTTTCTGCAGGGAGAGAGGTTGTGGATTATTTAAGGATTACCGCAGCACTGGAATGTGATACGCTGTTCTTTAATAAGTCTTGTTTTGACCCTTAGAGACCTCAGGAAGGCAGCAGTTTGACTGAGCCAATTCAGGTCTTGAAGTCACTTTGTTCCATTCTTGCTTATTATTAATAGACTCAGTTATACTGTGTGTACTTGTGTTTTGCTGCTGCAACTGACTGAGAGCCAAACAACAGAATAGGTTTGTTTTCCAGGAACTGAAGGCTAATATTCACCCCTCTTCCATGCTTTTCATAGGACTCTACGAAGACATTATCTGGCACAGTAGCAGCAGTTGATGGAAGTGCTCCTTCAGCAGCAGAGATTCCCAAATGTGAGCTGAATATGCTGCTAAATCATGCTCTGAAAGCATTCATGACTACTGGATACTTAGAAAGTATTTTGTTTTGTTGGTAGGAACATGAATGGAATAGTGCTGGTTAATGTAAAACATAGAGCAAGAGGATCAGTAAGGGTCAGGGAAGAAAGGTGCCTAGAGAAAACAGCAGCTTGAAAGGTGGTGAATATGAAAGAAAATATCTAAATCCTTTTTATGGATTCTTTGCTTGCTGAAGGTGGAATTGGAATATATATGCAATTATGTCTCAAAGGGTGCTTTTTCAAATTGTACATCATGTGCTGTACCTTCCGTGGCTCTTTTCCCTCACTGGTAGCACGGCACCTGCTGTCTCTTGTAATAGCATTGCCTCCTGCATACTGACTTCTCTCAGGAAAAGTGAGTGACCTTTTGTACTTAAGAAACTGCAGAAATTGCAGCTGGGTTGGGTCCGATTTGGTGAAAGAGTCATATTCTCTGCACCAGTTTGATTCTGCTGTCCACAATCTGATATTCAGAGCTTTAGAGCAGTGACTGCTGTAATTATTTCTTCATTGTAGCATTCATTTAGGCCGNAAAAAAAAAAAAAGTAAAAATTGGAATTATGGCAGGTACTGTATATTGTTGTGTCTCAATTTCTTCCTGATTTCTCTAAGTGAGAGCTGGAAATGCAGTTTGCCATGTGTGGAGTTGCTTTGGTTAAATGAGGAAGAGATGCTTATGAGGTATCACAGTTCCAGACCCCTGTGTCCAAGGTGCCTGAAGAGCTCCAAAGGGAATGTGCGTTCTATGTGGATAGCACTTGGCATATATGTAATGTTGGACTGATGATCCTTTTTTTCAGATGCCAGTGTTGAGTGTTTCCTGAAAACTCCAAACTGGATTTTTGTACCTTGCTACATAAATTATTTAGCTCTTTTCTTGGGCTTCATTAATATCAAATTGTTGCAGGCATAATATGTTTCAGGTGTTCTTTTAGTGTAGTTGCCTCGTCTTGGTTTTAAAGTAGTTTAGTTTAGTCTGGTCTGTTTGTTTCTTCTAGTTTCATTCTTTTAACCTCTGTTAGTTTTCTTTGCCTGTTTCTTGAGGGAGAAGTAGTTCTTTCTTCCAGTTTTGTATGAAACCTCTGGTTCTCCATCTGCCTCCTAGTTTTATTTTTCCCTTTAGCTTTTTGTCTTTGCATTTTGTCCAATTTTTCCATTTTCATCCCAACACCTTTCCTGCACTAGCCGTATTAATTTCTCATTTTATAGTGCTGTCTTTCATGTGATCCATGTTTTAGAGGCTACATAATTTCAGTGTTACCAGACATATCAATATTACGTTGCACTTTTCAAGAAGCCATTAAACCTGACATATTTTGTGACTCCTACTCTAGTATGTTATAATTAACTCTAACTATTAATCAAGACACAAAGACTAGTAACTAATATAATGAACTAATTCCTTGCCACATTATTAAAGGAAGTTATTATTTGCTTTATGTGGGAAATATTTTATGTATGTTAGAAAGGATGTTGTAAGGATGGAAAACATTAAAATGGTTCAGTTAACAAACTGTGATTGCTTTTTCCATCTACCGAAGAGTCTGGTTGTTCAAGAGGTTGAATGACTTTAACACCCACTCATTGTTCACCATACAATAAGAAATACTGTGCCTCCTAAATCAAATTTTAACAATCTGCTCCTAATTCAACACCCGTTTAACCTTTTGAGCCTAATGATTTTCCAGTAAACCAGCAAAATCAGTAGCTTATCCTATAATGTCAGCGAATTTTTACCTTTAGATAGAGTATTTCTTAGGATTTGAAACTGAAGGTTTATTGGGCTTCAGCTGCAAAACTACTAGAGTTTTTCTTGGTGCTTATAGAATGCAAATTGGTTGTATATAATTGTGTGCTTGATAGTGATGTTGCTGCTAGAATTTGTATGGCTTGTGTTGACTTATTGACAGTGAGCTCTTGAGTTTCCTTCAGTTTAAATACAGGGCATGGAATTAAATCTGCACTTTTTACTAATTACTGTGAAGCTGATAGGCCTCAAATTTAGTGGAGTCCTAAATTTAATTTTCAATAAAGAAAAGTTGTTGTTCAAAAATTTAAAGCTATTGCTATTTCAAAACAAATTACAGCATTGTGTTAAAATTCTGCTCATATTTGCAACAAAATTCAAAGAGCTGGAGTTTTCTGCAGTATAAATGCAATTACATTCTGCTTGTCCTCTGTTGTGCTAATTTGTTTTACTTCCATAGAGGCTGGGTGAGAGGAAGGCTAGAATTATGCTTTGTTCATGACCAGAGGGTAAGTCCTGCAGAGAAAGAGTGTGGATTTTTCCAGTTTTCCTTTCTTTTTTTTTTTTTTCCCGTGGTTCCCCAACCCAAAAAATTTAAAAATAGATGTAGTATTAGGCTTATCCATCTTATTCTATAAGTTCCACAATTTAAAGTTTCATGAATGTTATCCAAAAAGCATCTTAGCACTAAGATCAATCCAAACAGGCAGGGCAGGAGGAGGATTGCTTGGCTTTTGCTCTCTGGGAGAAAGGCAAAAGTTTGCTTTGAGGTCGTCTGAGAGGTTGGATCATGTACCCTGAGGTTTCCCTGTGGTGTGGCTGGGTTGAAGGTGAGCTGGGCAGATGGGAGAACTCAGATGCACCAACCCTCCTGCAGATCCTTGGAAGACCCGCCCTTGCTCTGGAGCCTGGTGCTGTTTGCCTCAAGAAGCTATAGAATAGCAACCTTGTAGTTATATGAAGGTTCTGTATTGACCTGTTTTTCTAAGATTACACAGAGACCAAGTTGTCCTCCTCTGCCTTTGTTGGAGAATGGGTTTTCTTGCCTTGATCAGTTCTCTTTGGAAAAAAAAAATACAGGAAATAAATTTTTGTTTTCAGCTACCTGTTAGAAATATTATGATACAAAACAGTTGTCATGTAAACACCTGTCAAAATAATAAATTGGTTACAAAACCTTTTCAGCTGCTCACAAAAAAATGGATCAGAGTCATAAATTGATCTGATTTGGGAAATGATGGGTAGTGTGTAGCCATGGACGGGTAGGAAGCTAGCAGGCTGCAGCCTCCATAGATGAGATATATGTTGCAGGAGAAACTCCAGGAAAAACAAAGCAATTTCTTGTCAACAATCTTATGAGGGATTATGCACACATTTAATGAATGAAGAAATGCTGCTGCATGTCTATTACTCGCCTTCTCCTTCTGTTTTTGGGTGGGTTGTTTTGATTTTGTTTTTTAAAAGCCCCTTTCTGTATTTTGTCTTTGAACCATCTAGGACAGAAGCATGAGTTGTTGGCAATACAGAAAATTTGGCAGCTGCTCTCAGGAATAATTTTGTAGATTTAGGTCTCCTCAACTCTAATTTGATGTATTTTGATTTGGGAATATTCTATGAAAGGCCACATTCATACTCTAATCTTGCCATGAATAAGTAGATATTATAAATAACTTATAGACATAAGATATTATGCATAACTCCTAAATAAACCACTCTTTAGTTATTAGTATGTAGCTTATGATGTGAAAGAATATAAATATGGGAGAAAAAGCCAGCAAATAAAATGTGCTGTTGTTTGTGGACACAGAAAAAAAATCTTTACATGAAGAAAAAAAATATTTGGAATGGAAAACTGCATCTACTTAAAGTATTCCGCATAGAGAAATAATAGTGAAGGATTAAAGCAAAAGCTCGATTCCTGGATTGCTAGCAATATTTTATTCAGTTGGAGGATTGAACGGCGGGCTTGGCACACCTACATTGGTATTGACAGGTGGTGTTTTTCTTGAAGGTCAGCAGCTACACCAGGTGAAAATTCCGTGCTTAGGCAGGAGACACTTTGATTACTGATAATAGCATTAACAAATGGATTTATTTATTTTGCTATGGATTCTAAAAAAAATAATTGTAGTATCTTGTGCTTTATTAGTTTTGGTTTTAGTTTTATTATTTTGTAGGCTTAGCAGTAACAGGATGATGTCTCCATCTTGCTTATCCTCTGTACAAAGTTTAACAAGGGCAAGTGCCAGATTCTGCACCTGGGATGGGGCAACCCTGGACGTACGGACAGACTGGGGAATGAGAGGCTGGAGAGCAGCGCTGTGCAAAGGGACCTGGGGGTCCTGGTCGATGGAAAGTTGAATGTGAGTCAGCAGTGCCCTGGCAGCCAGGAGGGCCAACTGTGTCCTGGGGGGCATCAGGCACAGCATCGCCAGCCGGGCAAGGGAGGGGATTGTCCCGCTCTGCTCTGCACTGGGGCGGCCTCACCTCGAGTGTTGGGGGCAGTTTTGGGTGCCACGATATAAAAAAGACATTAAGTCATTAGAGAGGGTCCAAAGCAGGGCCACGAGGATGGTGAAGGGCCTTGAGGGGAAGCCGTATGAGGAGTGGCTGAGGTTACTTGGTCTGTCCAGCCTGGAGAAGAGGAGACTGAGGGGAGACTTCATTGCAAACTACAATTCCATACTTCCTGTGTGAGGGAAGCGGAGGGGCAGGCACTGATCTCTTCTCTGTGGTGACCAGTGACAGGACCAGAGGGAATGGATTGAACTTGTGTCAGGGGAGGTTTAGGTTGGATGTCAGTAAAAGGTTCTTCACCCAGAGGGAGGCTGGGCACTGGAATAGTGCCCAGGGAAGTAGTCACAGCACCAAGCCTGACAGTTCCAGGAGAGTTTGGACAATATTCTCAGGCACGAGGGTGACACTTACGGTGTCCTGTGCAGGGCCAGGAGTTGGACTTTGATCATCCTTATGGGTACCTTGCAACTCAGGGTTGCAACTATGATTGTTGTTTTAAGTATTTAAATGTTTAAATGCTCAAAAGGTGTCATGAGACAAAAAGGCAGCTGAATCTTGGTTGGTTTTAAATTAGTTCAGCTTGACTTCCACCAGCAGATCTGCATCTCTTAATGCCACATGAGGCTCTGGTATAATAGGCAAAGGCCGCTGATATTGTAACTGTAATGTGTAAAATCTTTGTAGACTGTCAGGAAAGTGTATCAGCTGTCTTACTCATTTTAGTTCCTATTCTGTTCACAACTTCCCTGTCTCTTTGAAATTTGTCATTTGCCAATTCTAATTTGGGCAGTTGTACATGGCAGAAAGGAGAAAACTGATTCATCTCTTGTGTTCAATTGATAGGGATGGGTGAGGTTAATTTGTTTCCTTTGAGCAACTTCTGAGCTTATAGTCTCAAAATTTGGTATAGAAGTGTTTTGCACAGGGAAGAGGTGGGGCTGAATAGCTTTTATATTCTCATTTATAGAATCCTTAGCATCATGAGCAAGTCAAACTAACCTTACAATTTTTCACAGTCTCTGTTCTGCTATGTTGTACTTTCTAATCTGTAGCCCCAAAGAGTTGATCTAGATCCCCGGTCTTTAGACTGTAACGTTGTTCCCATCTGCTCCATTGCACAAAGCATTGCTTCATCTGCAAAGAATCAGGATGTAGTGATTGAAAGCATAAAAAATCTCTAGATATCGTGTTTTAGGCCTTCATCTCCTACTTCTTATTAGAAATAAATGAATATAAGTTTAATCTTCATGGTAACTGGATTTTAGAAGTGGAAAAAATGATGTTAAACATTCTAAAAATCTGAACAAAGTGATTTGGAAATTCTTCTCTTAACCCAGTCATTTTCTTTGGAGAAATCTTTGTTTTAAATTGAAATACTGATTTGGGTATATACTTCAGTGGATGAGGTTTGTTCTGCTGGCAAGCACCCCAGCAAATTTGTGCTCTAAGCAGCATGCTGATTGCATTAGAGAGAGAATCATTATCTTTGCTCTAAGTGATTTGAAATGATTTGCCCTAGATCAGCTAGTCCATGAGGTTTTGTAAGCATGCAGCAGACTGCTTTCCCTTTATGTGCTAAATGGTTGCCTGAAAAAATAAATGTGGCATTTCGGTGTGTTGCTTTTTTAGTCAGATATTTGAGTTTATGTGTGTACCTGGAAGGACAGAAGGCGAGGGAAGCAGTGATAAATACGTGAGAAGGTATCACAAACTGCACATTCAAACTGTCAGAATTACTGGTACAGGAAAACAATATATGGTGCATATTGCATAGCAGTGAGTGTTTCTTTTCCTCTCTTAAGCTTGTGAGGAAATGCCACAGTTCCCCATTTCTGGGATCCAGAAAAGTGCACTGGCCCAGCACATGGCTCATCCTATGCCTGCAAGTCTTTGCTGTTTTCCAAAACACATTCTAAAAAGCTAAATCGCTCTTTTTCTGTATTCCAAGTTCATAAATGGCTTAAAATAAACTATTTAAGGTCAAGAATTTTAGCACGTGCTCTAAGGTGGGAGTGCTTTTATACTACAGTATGATTTTTTTCAGGTTTTGTTTGTGTGTCTCTCAAGGTGCTGTGCAGGTAATCCACAGTCATTGTAGTTCTCAGCCCATCATGGAGTACAGGATTCTGTGTTCTGCTGAGACACCTAAAATGCTGATGGAAAGTGCTGCTTAGAGTCAGTTTCCTGATAGGTCTTTTCTTTATATATTGACTGATGGCAGATTAGAGATTTTTTTTTTTTCACCCTCTGTAATTTTTTTAAAAATCATTTTCAGGTTGCCCTATTTCTTAAAGCACCTTCATGATTTACTGGCCAAGTTAATTTCTTTAATGTGAATAGTTAGTTATCCTGCCTCTTTCTCCTAAGAACTGGCAATTAATTGAAATTCTTGTATTTGAGCTGCCACATTTGCCATGAATCGCATGTTTAACATGAATGTTTTCTCATGTAAATTATCTGAAGTATTTGTCTATGCAAAATATCTAAATGCTTTGGGTCATGTTGAATACCAGAGGTGTAGGCTTGTTCATTTCTTGAAATAATGTGTAGTCCTTATTGTGCTTTGCCTCCTGATATAGGACGCTTGGTTTTAGCTGTATATCAGCAGGTGGTGTTTCCCTTGCACTAAGGAAAATCCTTCTGAGTATGAAGTAGTTCACTTGTCTGAACCCCTCCTTTGTATCAGCCTCTTCTTCTTCACGTAAATGAGCTGATACACTGGGGAGCAAGGGAGTGATTTGCATGAAGGGTAGGGCTTTGCTTGGGGATGTCTTCCACCAATCTCTGTTTCATGGAGCTGTGTTCAGCTTTCCATGGAGTCGCATAGCTCAGATCAAGAAGGTATTTCCAGCTCTCTGCTGTACACACCTGATCCAGGGAACGTAGAGTTTGCCTGGTGTTCCACAATGCTTTAATTCCCAAATGTTTTCTGTACTATGCTTATGTCATATCAAAGCAATTTCTGTGAATTCAGGGAAGCTAATGGTTTAACTTTGAAATGCACCTATGTGATAATAGGGTGCTTTGGTTATTCAGAATCATGTCCTCTTTCTTACAGTGGAACAGGTGAACAGGAGAGAAGAATATGTGCTGAGTGAAAAATCATCCTGTTTGCGAGGGCTGTGGGAAGGATTGAGACATGGTTTCATGTTTTCAGATTCTGCAAATGTGTGTGTGTCTTCTGTACTGTTCACTGGACTGCAAAGTAAAAAATTATTAGCCATAAATTTTATGGTATCTATGTTGTTTTTGAAGCCTGGTTTATTTCACCTTCAGAGGTGTGGGGGTTTTTTTGTTGTTTTGGTTTTTTTTTTCTCCTGTTTCTCCTGGAGTCAATCTCTTATAGAATTAAAATGAGATTCTAAAAATTATCAGGTAGAAATGGCAGCAGTTGCCCAGCCACAGATTAGATAGCCCAATCTCTTCTTGAGGGAATTATTCTCTCAACTATTAGACAACAGCAGAAAATTAAAATGGGGGTGGTTTACTTTGAGTTGTTACTCTCATGCTCTCAATGTGCAAGCAGACTTATTAGCTTCAGGATACCTTAAAAGGATGTTCACTTATTATGTCTGTGGGCTTTGCATGTGAAGAATGGATGGATCAATTTAAGAAAGAAATAGAGAGCTGTCTGAGTAGTTACAGTTTTAGCTAGGATACAAAAAGATAATTTTTCTTTGTAAAGAGATAATAGAAATAATATAACTGGCTTTAGGAATCAGCTCTCCACATGATTTGGCCATCTGAATTCATAAGAATATTGCTATGCTAGTAGACCTACACTGTAGTGAAGAAAGCTGGTTTCTAATGACCTTGACAATAGCTGGGAAATCACCTCGGGAAGTCTACGTATACAGATCAAATAATACCCTGGCACAAAGGAATGAATTGCTGATCTCAGGGCCATTTCTTTCAGTTTTAATAATAAACCAGCAAAATCTGGTGCAGTCAAAAGACTTCTGCTCAACTATATGCCTCAATGTAATTGTAGTCTTTCCTTCTTCCAGCCTGCCCCTGTGGCATGCAGCTGAGCTGTGCCCCTTGTCTTCCTTGTGCAGATAAATAAGGCTAATAATTCTAAATATAATGAAAATGTCCTGTAGGCCTAATATGCAATATATACAATAATTAAGAATACTTTTACTATTATGTACTTGACATTTTTAGGTCCCCCAAAACACCTAAATATGCCTTTCGTCTAGTCCTCTAATTAAGCCTCTGCTTAAGTGAGAGAGAGTAAATAATTTGAGTAGAATGGAAAATGTATTCTAATATAAAAATGTTGCTTTTCAAACTTGCTTGTCCAACAGTGGTATGAACTCCGTTCCAAGTTTAGGCCAGGGAGGAATATAGGGTTTTCTCCTTTGTTTTAAGATAGTGCAAATAATTGTAATGAAAATGCAAGCTCTGCAGGCTGGTTTTAGTGTATTTATAATCTGTCCTTGTAAAATCATTACCAAATTCTTATGTTACTTTTTTATTAACTCTGATCATTTAAGGTAAGGTTGGTCTTGTAACTAGCAAATGGAAGCCTTGATCAATTTATTTAACCAAAGTAATTAATTCAAAATTCAGGCTTGTTTATCCAAGAGCAACTATTTGAAGCAAAGAGTAATATTCTTTTTTCAACACTGTAAGAGTTGGCACCTCATGACAAAAATCTGTCTCTAGAAGAGGGAAGGGTCGGCATGGCTAGAAGACAACCTGCTTCAGGCTAGTAGACCTTTATTTTTTTCCTCTGTATGGCAAGGAAATTTAAAAAGTAGTTTTGGTATGTGCAGCAGCACTGGGCCTTAAGGGGAATCCAAGTGAAACAAATGAGCTTTGGTTCATTTTTTATAACTTCTGTGGATGTGAAAATACTTTTTCACTGTATGCAGTCCCAAAATAGAGTGTTCTGTCTTGTCCTTGGTGGTCTTTCAAAATGGGGAACCAAGACAGTAAGTAAGGTCTCCACAACAACCTGAAAGGAGGGTGTCAGTCTCTTCTCCCCGGCAACAAGGGTGAAGACAAGAGGAGCGCCTCAAGTTGTTACAGGGTGGTTTAGATGAGATATTAGGAAAAATTTATTCACCAAAAGTGGTTGAGTCACCATCCCTGGAGGGATTTGAAAGATATGTGGATGTGGCACTCAGGGACATGGTTTAGTGGTCGGCTTGGCAGTGCTGGGTTGATGGTTGGACTTAAGGATCTTAAGGCATTTTCCAACCTAAATGATTCTGTGGTTCTTATTCTGTTTAATTTTTCTGACCTGGATCAGAGTAGTATTCTCATCTGTCTTGTGAAGTGTTGTAAATTACATAGATATTTCTTTCAGGAGTGATGAATTTCTCACTGTTAGTTTATGTACTTCCATTTTAAAGAAAGAATTCCCTTGTGTTTCTTTCTACCTCTGTTAGTGGAGAGTTCAAAAGCACAAAGTTTTCAAATTAGTTCATATATGGGATTGCTTACTGAAACTTCATCTCTGTTTTCAAGCTGTTGGATAAATAAATACATGGTTGCATAACGTATCTGCTGTATTGGTTTGGGGAATCTGGATGTGACTGCCTGTCCCTGATGCCAGACACTGATGCTTGCTATTTCAGCTTTTTTTGTAATGCAGCTTTCTGTAACGCTTGAAAATTATGAAACGAAATAACAGAAATGAAAATTAGAATTGCTGTACAGAAGAGAGCAAAACATAAAGTGCCTGATAATGTCAATTTTGCTTATTAAAAAATCTATTTTAAAAATCCCCAAAGCTCTTAAGAAACACATGCCAGATGACTGAGACTGTTATTAAAGAATGTTTTTGGAGTCTATAGAGCTGCATTTATGTTCTGATTGTGTTACTCCCCAGATCAAAGCTACGAAATAGATGACTAGAAAGAAGATTTCAGCTGTCTGAGAGCTTTAAAAGACAGACAGGCAGTCACTGCTGTTGTGAAATTTCATTCATTAAACGCAGTAGGAGTATAATACTCTAAGTGAAGCAAGAAATTTAAATTATTTAATTGTGGAGTAATGCCAAATTTCTTGTAGCCGCTTTTTTTTTGTACCGCAAATGGTTATAAGGATATTACTAGTTGTTTTTCAGGGTTTTAGCTACAGTAAAACTGCTATTTCAGGTCTTTTTGTTCTCCTGGTGTTCTTGCTTTGAAGACTGACACCTTCAGGCAGGAGAATGCTAAAAACTGAGTAAGGTTTTTTGCTGGCAGAGGTAACAGTTGCCTCTGTGTCTGTCTACTCCATTTTGAGCAAATCCCCAAGTTTCAGCCTGCTGGGATTCACAAGGAGGCTGAAGTGTAGATGTTGAGGAAGCTCCAGAAGTGAACGTGGTGGGGCAGAAGAAGCTTGACTTGTGCAATAAATATGCAAAGTTTGAATTATGGTACACACTAGACATGTTCTTGAATCCTTGCCCTGCCAGCTGTGCAGGCATAACTAGTATAATAATTTTATTTGACTTTTCAGCAATGGTGAGCTAAGGAGAAACAGAAACTCGGGGAGAAATTGTGGCCATTGGTTGAGATGAGATCTTCTTCCACTGTCCTCTGTCACCAGGCAGTTCTTAAGGTCAGACTTCACATGAGGTAATCAAGTGTGAGATTAAATCATTAGAAGCAGTAGCAGAGAAGGTGAGATAAATGTCCTTTCTCTCTCTATGCGACATCGAGTTCACTGTGAAATAGTTCACAAGGACCTTGCTTATTCAAAAGAGCCAATACTGGTCAATAACCTGTTAATTTGGCAGTAACTCCAGTGTTCTGCTTGTCTGCCCTCAGCTTTCATAGAGGCAGGAGCTGAGTGATGTTGTTGAGTGTGAGTAAGTGTCATGGTGGCCTTTGAAATGCAGTGGGGATAGTACCATTGCATGCTTTGGAAAGTTGTTTTTCTGACTCTCTAGATTCTGTTTTGATTGCAGATTCCTCTGCATTGTTGGCAACCTCCCACAGTGAACTAGTATGTCCTTTGAGCAGCATCAGTGTTAAAATCTTGAAATGCAAAGAAAAAGCACTTTATTGTATTTATTTGCTTAGGTATTAGAACTGAAATGCTTAGCTTATGGGAGTTTTCAATTTTTCTGGTAACTTGTCTTTGATGGGTTATGGAGTTTTTGTTGACCGTAACATAAGTAATTAAGGTAAAATAGAATTTGCAATTATGTGAATTAAAAATTCCTATGATGAGGTGATTGAAGTGGTTGTTGCCTGCATATGGAAGTGTAGGCCACCTGTTTAGTAGCGAAGTTAAACTGTTCTTGTTATGTACATGAAGGAGTGAGAGAGGTTCTTTACAATGAAGAGAAGTTATTCAGAAAGGCAAAACCAGTACATCAGAGCTGTATTAGCTAAGCATACATTGATGAAAGGGTAGGGTATTCTTATGCAAAATGGTAGGAAAAGATTCCCAACTTCCAATGTTGTTTACTCAGATATCATGGAAGTACTGCAAGGAATTGTATTTTATACTTGCTTGCTGCTCTGTTTTGGTTATGGGATTTAAAGCTGGACCCCCATGTGCCATTCAGAACCGGACACAGGAAAAGTGGCACAATGGAGACTGGAAACTGAGTGCAGAGATAGGGTTGCTGAAATTCTCTTATTAGTGTTGAAGCTGAGATCTTGGAACAGAAATGTTTTATTAAGGCAAGCCAATAAGACAGCCTTTTGGATCTGGCTACTGTTTTTAATGAGGCTCGGGGGTTCCAGATCCATTTAAGACTTCTACTATACCACCCCTACTGAAATACTGCGTGGAAATCTGGTCTTGAAGCCTTATGACAGTGACTTTTAACAATTTCTTTAAAAAACCCCAAACCTGGGGAAGACTTCTGACAGCACAGGCAAAAAGTCTTCGCTGAAGCAAGTTCATTTCCCAAGATTTTTCTGTTCAACCAGTGGAAGTAGTTATTTTTATTATGATGCCAGTTAGTACTGCACTCTATTGTCATGTTTCTGAAGTGTTCTGTGTAGATTGAAGTTGTAGCGAAAGGGAGTCTAAATTATGTAAATCTTGTCAAAAGCACTGTTCAAACCCTAGAGGAATTACTACTTGCTTCCTGTCTGTAAATATAATTTAAAATCCAGGGCTTCCTAAGGAACAGAGAGACAGCCTGTATAAGAACCTTGTTAGGCCAAGTTTCAATTAAATTTTCTTTTTTGACTGTTTTATGTCCTCTTTTTACCTGTTTTTGATGCTTAAGAAATGCTCTTCTTTTAATGCTTAGGAAAAGCATTGTTTCTTGTTTGTTCTTGCTTGTTGAAAACAAGCATCTTCCTTGTTTTCATCTTAGAGATGAATACTATTGTATTGGACTAAATGAGGAAAATGCAGGTATTTTGTATTTAATGGCTTTGTGTATAAATCTAATTGGATAATGACTTTGTCTTCATGGGTAAAGCTGGACATCACAACCCTCTCCAGGAAAAATGGAGAGTGGGTACGTGGACCTGCTTTACACAGGCTGCTCGTAACCATAGAGAGACAGAAACCAGAAACTGTGGAAAATATCAGCAGCGAGTTGGACTTCATTTGATTCTGACATTATCAAGCTTTTTAGAATCAAATTGGCTTCCTCAGCATTGCACAGCTGGAAAGATGCAAATGTTGCTGGCGTCTTGCTGGACAGGGCAAGAGTAACCCTGTAATGGGGGGTATATGTTACAGGCAGCTTACTGAGGTGGAGGAGTTGATTTTGATACATAGCCTTGGAAAAGGAAAACTCCTGGATTTGTTTCAACCCTTAGTGACTTTCATGCAACATAGTAGAAGCCTTTGGTAAAAAGGGACTAATGCTTTTACAATAACTGAAAAGGAAGAAAATTGTTTTAGGTATTGTAAAGTGCAGAGTAGCTAACGGTATTGCAGGATTATCTTTTCTTTCTGTCTCTATCCTACAAGAACTTTTACAGCAAAATATGACTCTGTGTTGTATCAGTGATTCTACTAAATGTGCAGATTGTGGCTTTGTCCAAAATTTGACCTGTGAAGTAGAATTTGTTCTTAGGGTAATTCATGAGTCACTGATGAGTTGCAAGGGGCACATTTGACCCACAGAGGTGGAGCCGGCATCTGAAAAATCTGGAATAAGCCATCATATTTCTCAGTATACCTTAAGATTTTTTGTTTCTTAGTGTACCCTCTTGGTGTTTGTTTTGTTTTGGTTGTTTTCGTTCTGTGGGTGTTTTCGATTGGTTGGGGGTGTTTTTGTTTTTGATTTTTAAAGCGTTTTCAAAGCTCGATGTCAGTGCAGAATTCAGCCCAGTAGACATGGTCTCTCATGTCATCATTAGGTTTATAAGCAGTGTAACTGTATAAATACAGTTTTTAATGTATAAGAGAAATAGTTCATATTCTCAGACAAATGTGGTCTAAACTCATGTTTTGGAATAAGTCGTTATGGAAGTGTTGAAACTGATTTTCTTCTTTTGATTTCCCTTCTTTTTGTCTCTCTAAAGGCCGCCTTCATGAAAGACATGAAAAGTGAAGGTTTGGTTTCCTATTTTTGTTAACTGCACCAGAGCTGTATGGGAGTCCAGTCAATGCATTTAAGCAAAGAAGCAGGCAGGCAGATTTCCCAGAGTTAGGGGCATCTGGGAAAAAGACTTGAAATTACAATTCTGAACTTTCTTTCTTAGTTTGTTTTTCAAAGTAGCCTTGAAGCTTTTTAATGGGCTTCATTTCAGTTACATAAAACCAAAACCTGGGGCTCGGGCAAGAAGATGCCATCTTAAAAAACGTGAAGATTTCTAGATGATTTGTTTATCTGCAGTCACGCCTCTTTAGCATTTGTAGTTTTTGAAGGGTTTATGGTTTTTTAAGTGACACTTGCTACGAGACTGGCTCTTGTATTACAAAGTGACAGCAGTGGCATGGTGCCAGGAATTTGAAGTTTCTTGGAAGTGTACAGTGAAATATACCAGCTGCTGGAACATTCCTCCTCATCAATTAGTACTTTGAATGCAGAAATCTTTTTTAAATGAGAATTGCAAAACTTGAGTCTTCTAGTCAAATACATTCTTTCCCTTTTAGTTTCTTGTTCTTAGTATTTGGAATCTTTTATACGTGTGCCAAACATGTTTTACCACAAGTAATTTACCTTTCATTGGATTTTTTAAAGTTCCGTGCCATATATTCCAAAGCTTCTGATTATTTTGCAGTTTTGGAGGTGGGGTGCTGTTCACTCAGAACTTAGGGCTGATTTTCCAGATATGCCTTTAGAAAAGGAAAGGAAATTTGCTTGGTGTGGCAAGAAATGCTTAATGATATTATGATTAAAATGGAGACTCATATAGTCCAATGTCACTACATTTTGAGTGCCTTTCAGACTTATAGTTTTTTTTTAAAGTATAAAAAGATCTTTAAAGAGTAGCCTAAAATCCATCATATAAGTGGTGACTATATTCTTAATGTAATTTAAAAGGCTATATGAAAAAGGATGGAAAAATAAATTTAAATATACCTTAGGATATTTTAGATGTAGTTTTCAGGTAATTTCTATAATAATTCAATGTAAAGTACTTGACTATAATTAGAAGACTTTTTTTTTTTCCCAAGGAATGTATCTTGTCGTGAAGTTCAAACACTTTAGGAAGATTTTCCTTTCTTTCAAACTGTTTGAATCTGGCTTTTTTTTGTCTGATTATCATCCTGTGAGTCACTGGATAATCATCTAAAGTTCATTCATGGATGTTCTATTTACTTCTCCTTTATTGTTTTTGTCTTATTGAGTGACTTGATAATTTTTGAAGCAGTTCCCATCTCAACTCTGATGGGCTGATGATCTTTTAGAAGAAAGGAAAGAACAGTATATTTTGAGCCAAGAGAAGAGGGAGATGAAGTGAAAAGATAGTGTTTAATAGTAGGAAAGCAGTAAAAGGAATAAAACTGAACACTTTACAAATGGTTGAAAATGATTTCTGCAGGGCAGAGAGCTGCTTTAAAGGACATGAAAGGAAAGTTTCACCACTGTTACAGCCCTGAAGAGTGATAAATGTCGTGCTTACCTATCACACAAATCATTCAGCTTCCATAATAGTGCAGCTCATTTAATACTTGTATTTGAATATTTGCCATTATTCATAATCTTTCAGCAATAGTTCTCACCAAGTACATTTATATTTTAGGCTTAATTTCAACAGATGTGTTTTCCTACTTGTGTTCAAGCTGGATTTCATTTTATTGCTGGTCTACACACCTTATGTCTTTAATTTCTGCTGAACTTTATTTCTCAGCCTCTTTTGTTGGAAGTAGTGTTCCCATTTGTATTCTGTATTAGTTCACTTATGGATATGAATGAAATAAATATTTCTCTAAAGTCTGTCACTTTCTTCACTTCAGAGGCGAAAACTTTGCAAGTCCCAGTATTATCTTTGTATCCCAAGGTAAGCTGCTCTGTAAAGGTGAGATTTTAGTCTGAAATTATATAAAAATGTACAAGTCACATGTTGACAACAGAGGAAAGGAAAAGGAGGAGGAGGTGAGACACGGTAGAAGTGGTGAATTGTGATGTCACTGTTGATACTATGAACACGTTTTTCTTTATTAGAAGTAGCAGTAGTGTGGTGACCACGGTGGCAGGAAAAGCCGTTTGACCACTCAGTGTATAGTTCTTAGATTATTCGGTGTATCTTTTCCAGCTCTTTTCACCAAATTAGGCCGGCAGAATGTTAAGGCCCTCTAAGCAGGTCTCTTCATATACAAACAGCAGTCATCTCTTTAGGAAATCCATGTGATCCAGCACTGCACGTGAGAATAGAGAATGTAGGCAATGCTTTACAGAGCTCTAGCACTAACACAGCCGCTTGATTAGAATTGGATTGCCTGAATTTCTGCCCCCTGTGCAATGGAATAATCTTGTCAAATTATGTAGGGAGCTTGGTAGCCACAGTGTCACAGCAGGCTAGTGGCGGAAATAGGTCAAGTTTCTAGTATTTGACTGTTTAGGGATTTCATATACGTGGTGCCCAGGACTTCTGCGGCTGACTGTGCAGGAATTGACAATTTTAAATAACAAAACACCATCACAACAGTTTGAGTCTTACTTTTTTTCATTTTTTGTTTGGTTTTAAGATGAGCAGCAAGAGGGTTTTACTGTTCACCTACTTCATGTGTGATCCTTGTTCTGATTCAGGAAAAAGACCTAGAAAAGTACTTTTACTGTCTATGCGTGTGTCTCAGTTGTTTTCCAGTTCAAGTTAAATGTGAATTAATTGGTAGGATATATTAATACTTGCTTGCATAAGGAATGCATGATTTTGATATGCTTCTAGATGGATTTGCTAGCTATTTGTTGGATTAAATATTTAATATGTTAATCTCTGGCTGCAGTTGAGTATTGTCCTAGATCAGTTCGGCTTCTCTGAGTTGTAGGTCTTTGCAAAGATTATCCATTTCTTAAAATTATTTGTATTATTTTAATGTCTGTTCTGTTCTTTGTGACATTCTTCTTCAAGAAGAGATTTGGCTGTGCATCAGAGAAAAATCTTTGTATCAAGTAACATAAAACTAGCTGCACAATTATTCTCCAGCTGTCACCAGCCTAAAAAGTGCTACTAGGGAATTTCATAGTATTTTCAGCTGAAGAAGGATCTGGAAGTAGTTTACAACAATGGGTGAACAGTCTTTCACATCAGTTTTTGCAGGTGGGAGATCTATACTGGACTTCAAATTGTGATGCCCAAGCCATGCAAACAGCATTTTACCTGATAAAGCTGGCAGCAAAAGGAAAAAGCCAAACCCCAAACTATTAGAGGTAAGGTAGCATTATGAGATAACGGAATTTATCATTGGTAAGATACAAGGCTAACTTCTTTGTGTTCTAGATACGCGGATATACTTATCAATTGCTTTTTATTACCATTAAAACTGTAATTACTTGAGTCCTGACTACTTTTATTAAGTAATGTCTCTGAAGTCCTACCTTGGAAAGTGGAATGGTGTAACACAAAATGCTGAAACAAATTGGCTAAACCTTTCCAAAAGATTGTTAGGCAGAGCAGACCTTAGGATTGAATGTTTGTAGGTATATGTTCACTGTCAGTTTGTTTTAGGATTAACTTCTATTAAGTTTGAATTGCAGGACTTGACCATATTTGTCCTTTTTTAAATTTTTTTTCTGAATTTCACATTCATTTGAAAATGTTATGCTTCCTGGAAGATAGAAGCCATATTGGCTGGCTTTACATGTTTTGCTCCGGATTATAGGATATACTTTAGAGAAGCCTCTCAGTTGATACTGTACTGAATGCAAAAGTACCTTATTGAGTTGTTAAACTGGGACATGGGGAATCATTAGATACTTATTTACAAAAGTAGGTCATAGTTCCTTGTGTTTTCAGGCTCATTTTCAGGGGTGGTTTGTTAGTAGCATTACCACCATATGCTACATGTTAGCTGAGGTCACACTGGAACTGGGAAAGGATTTTCTCTTTTTATTAAACTCTTAGGCTGGTTTTTATTGTTCACATAGGTACTGGTTTCAATTATTTGAAAGACTGAGATCAAGTATAGGAAAGAAAAGCAGTAGTGTTTTTTCTTCTTTTTTCCTTTTTGGTTATCAGAAGTTAAGGTGAACTGTTATGTACCCACTTCTCCTTCAGAACTAGAAGCATCCTCGGTTTTGTGTGGTTCCCTGCCTGAGGAAGATGAGAATGTTTACAGTGGTGCTGAACTAAATTTATGAACTAATGAGACACCTGCAGTTCACTCAGTTTTGCCTTCCTGTGTGCTTGCTGTGGGGTACTATTGTCAAATATTCTGTAATTAGGAGTGCCCTCTTTATAGGTGTGCTCCATTCATTTTTGAGGCTTGCAGTGTTTGCAAAAATTTAATCAAATTCTCATGCTAAACCTCAATAGATTATGTAAAATTCACAGTGGCTTGTAGAGGCATAAGAGACTCCCTCCAATTCCTAAAAACAGCCAAGTTTGTGGGAAGATTAGGCCTTGTTGCTTTGGGCTGAAAAGGAGTTATATCAGTTATCAATTGAAATAAAGTTTATTCTTCTTTTGAAAGCATCAGCACTGGACTTTTAAAATAATTCTTGTTTTTTGAATTCCAAAAAGAGATACTGTTTTCCTAAATTCTGCCTTCTGCTGTGAACTTGAGTTGTGCATGAACATTTTTCCTCTCTTGTGAACCTATCAAAATAATAATTAAAAAGAAGAAAGAATGGAATGCCTCATCTCAACTTCTCAAACAACAGCTCCTGCTCGCTGGTTTTCAAATTCTTAAGTGTTTCAAAAACCTCCTCTAGATTTTAATCCTTTACTGGTCCAAGCCTCTCTAGAAGGAGAGCTTCTCTTTAGGCTAGTGTGGGATATCACTTGAATCCCGCTATAGAAGAGGCAGTGATTCTGCTATGAGGCTTTGAGCAAGCAGAAGGAATTCTTTTCATTCCTCTCATCCTTAGACAACAGTGAAAGTATTTTATGTTGTAGATAAAGTTTTCTCAGGTGGAGGGGGGAGACAGCTGTTAGTCTAGATGGAAAAATTAATTCGATTTTAGGGATACTAAAGAAAGGCAGATCTGTGACATCTCTGAGCTAATTGTAAGGAAGACTGGTAGTAGAGCAAGTGGGTATCACTGAAACCTGACAGTCTGAGTTTATGGAAGCTGACTCCTGCAAGACACAAGCTGCTTGATGAGCTGGCAGCTGGCTGGTATTATATGTTTGTAGTAGTATAGCCATGCATTTGCTGGGTGGGACAGAACACGTGAAAAGGGACCTTGTTGAAAATATCTGGAGACCTCTCTCTCTTTTCAGGCAGAGCTGGGTTCTGCCGTTCTCGCAGCTGAACTTGTGCCTATATTTCACATCCAGTGATAGGCTGTTTGAATGAGGTCTGACTCATCTTTTCACCCGTTGTCACTAGCCACTTGCCTAACCTGAGCTGTGGTGATTATATTGCCTGTAGTGATTGCTTTCTCAAGGGCTGAAGTTGTCAAGTGTTTAAGAAGAAAACCCTTAGGTGTTGTGAAAATTAGCCAGCATCTCAAGCTGCTTAAGTGGAGCCTTGTTGCTGAAGTAGTTTGCTCAGAGCATTTACTTGACTCCCTCTTAGTGGTAGAGGTTATTGTTAAACTCAATGGCTGTCCTCATGAAATAACAAGATAACCAGAATTATTTTTATACCAGCTTGAATAAGGACTCTGCTTTCTGTTTGCTGCAATTCTACTATTTTAAGCTGCCTCTTCATTTTTGGACATCATCGGTAGCATGGGCTCAAGTCCCGGAGGCAATCTGTAAACTGAAATGAGGTTATAGTTACCTTTGGGGCTGAGCTTGGATTGGAGTGCTATCTATTGATTGCACCATTCGAAGTGTTGTGGATTTTTTTTTTTTTGTTTGAAGATGCTAGTTTTATTTTATCACCAAAGGATTAAGTGAAATAAAATGTGTTACGGCTTTTTCTCTAAGAATTACAGAACTTAGGTTTCTGTATTGTGGGGAATTTCTAAACATGGGCAAAGGATAGTTAGTCTTGAAGGATCTGGAGAGTTGTCATTCCAAATATTGCATGAGAAATGATTTTTATTATAAAAACCTAAATGCTTCACAATTGTAGGTGGCATTTGAATGTACTATCTGGGATTTAGTTCTACTACTAAGAGTGATCTTTATCTTTAATCATACATGTCTATCTTTCTTCCATGTCTCAACCAGCCTTACCACTGCAGCATAGTGGTACCCTGTAATTGTCAAGTTTAGCACTGGCATGTGTTCACTTGAAGTTAATTGTTGTTTCATGTGAATACTTTGGGAGTTCACAATGTTAATATGGTGATTATTTTCTGATGAAAAACAGGTGAAGCCAAAAGCACATTGCAAGCTCACATTGCCTTGCACCAAAATAACATTCTAAATGTGCTCAGCTAGCAGTGAGGCAGATGTTCCTTGGATTTACAACTTCTCACAGCCACCGGGATTAAGAAGTACTTTTTCTGCAAGGTCCAGTGTCACTGAAACAGCTGTGACTGCATTGTATATTCAGAATACGCTGGCAGCTGTGGTGAAATTAGAGGTGGTGCTTATTCCAGCCAAGAGTAGAAGGTGTTGGGCAAGTGTTTTTGTCTGTTCATGGGCTTCTGTTTTGTTTACTTTGTGTTAATTGATTTTTCTTTTTTTAATTCTGTTTGCCCAGAAAAGTTTGCTCAAACTACTTCAAGGGCATCAGTTAATTGATGATCTTCTTTTAATAGAATATTTTGATCTTTACTGAACTTGAAATGCATAAATTTAAAGCCTATCATATCTAAGTTGAAAGGACACATTTAAATGGAATGCCAAATTGAAATTTTATTGGGAAAGAAGCCAGGAAATGAAGAATTAAAGTTCTGATATGGACTAAATTGAAAATCCTGCATGCTTTGTGTCTATACAGTGCTTTTCATTGAGGAATCTATTTCTTGTTTATTCTTTGCTGAAAAATACAGGGGTTTGAACTTGTTTTCACTTTAAAAAATAGACATTTCTAAGAGATGTAAGAAAATCAATAACATATGAGCAGCTATAAATATAAATAATATTTTTTCTAACTCTATATTAAGCTTGTAATAGTACTGATTTGGTTTATCATCAGGTCATTTTAACTAGTGGTTTAAATCTCTGGGTGAAGCTGTGCAGCATAGTGAGCAAATTGACGCTATGTTGCTGTTAAAGGAAAATAAGTCATCCCGCTCCTTGAATTCACCCTTGGTCCCAGTGGTGTGGTTCTGTGCCCATCACTGTGTTTCTCCTGATAGTTTTTGAATTGATTTTTTCACTAAGTTAGCAGAAAAATCCTTGTATTACGGGGTTACTCGTGTTCAGGGTAACACTTGATACAGCTTTTGGAGAGTCCCATAGAGCGAATACCAGAACGAAGTGTGTGGCAGTACAGAGAGAGGACAAAAACCCTAGATATTGTGGTATATCTACATATGGATGGCAATTAGACTGGCACAGCTACCTTTATTCCTTCACCCTGAATTTATGGGATTTTGTGGCAAGCTGCTCCAAAATTCCTCATTCTAAATAAATCTCTGTCATTGCTAGTTCAAGAGCCTGTAAGTCATGCTAAGGTTTCTTTTAGATGTTTAATAGTGAGAGCTTTGAAGAAATTAAATCATAAAGGGATGGAATGGTTTGGGTTGGAAGGGACCTTAAAAATCATCCTGTTTCAATCCCTCTGCCATGGGCAGGGATACCTTCCATTACATGAGGTTGCTCAAAGCCCCATCCAACCTGGCCTTGAAAAATGGAAATGTGAACATTGGTCAAGTAGCAGATAATAGATTGCATGCTAGAGTAACTAAACTAGCTTGTAGTGGTCTCAAAAACAATTTAACTGTGTTTTTTTGAATTTGTGTGTGTGCATGTATAGTGCTTTTTCAGGTTGAGTGTAGTTTTGGAGTTTGAAGCTGTGATGTTTGGCACTTTTACAGGTGTAAGGCAGAGTTTTGGCTCTAGAAGAGTTATGTAATGGTTGCTTTGGTGTTGTGGTAAGACAAGTACTAACAGAAAAGCAAAAATAACTTGGTAGAAAATTTAACAGCTTAGATAATGAACGCTTTACCGGTTGTTGCCACTTCCAAAAAGTTGCCCAATAGTCAGGGAAAAAAATCTGTAGTAAGTATTGTATTATTGCAAAATATGTGTGTAAACGTTCTTACAGAACTTGATGTGCTGTAGTTTGACTTATCTTTTTGTCATCTTACCTGTAATAGAGTAATTTTTCTCCAAGTGTAACATACTAGACATCATCTCTCTTTCTCTCTGCACCCAGTTTGTTGTAGTTCAGGGGGTTCTTGTGAAGACCAAAACAGTTTTCTCATTTCATATGATCATATATGATCCATCTTGATAGAAGTCATTGCTAATAATGATGATGATGATGATAAAATTCCCTGTGCAATAGTTTTCATGAGGAATAATGCAGTCGAACTTCTTAGCTGCAGCCCAAATGGTGGACTTTGAAATGTTTTTGTAAATCCCAGAAAAGCTCTTACCCTGACCATACCATCTTCTGCAAATGGGAAGATTGTGAGCAAGGGATGGAGGGCTCTCTCTATGCTCAGTCTTCATTCCTGATCGGCACAATTCAGGGATCAGGACCTCAGACTGCATTCTGGATGTAGAGGTTGAAGTCAGCCCGACAGAGTGAGCACTCTGTCTGTTTGTGTGTTTGTGGAGATGCTGCCAAATTGACAGTAGTTTCAGACTGGGCTGATCTGAGAAGTGCCCAAGTCTGACCTCCGTGTCCTGGAGGGCTGCTACTCTTGGGTATGTGTTAAACAGTTTCTGCATGAAGGACGGGTCTCTGACAGGCTGGCCTTTCCAGCCTTTTGTTCCTGCTGCAGCCCATTTGCCCAACATAATGGAGCAGGAGTGGGAATAAGAGACTTATCCTAGAATTGTCTGTCACCATGCGGTATTGAAATGTAGCTTGATTTCTCCCTAATCTGAAAATGAGAGGGAGCTTATTTGTTGACCTAATATGTGATAACTTAGGGTTTTTTATGCAAAAGACAGTATTTGGGGATTTGTATTTAATGAGGCCAGAATTGGGTCAGAATTAACACCTAGAATGGAGGGAGCCCGAAGGCTTAACAGGAGTTTGTATCCAGTGATGCAGAAGCAGAGTGATCTCAATATGATAGAACTTTCTTCTGCTTGCCAAGTCATATCAGGTTATTTAACCCAGAGTAGAAATGCCAAGTGGGACCTTTTACTTATCTCTTCACGTTTTGCCTAATTGGTCTTTGATAACTGCTTAACGGCAGAAAATTCTATCTTTCATCTATGACTCAGATGTTTTTATTCCTAGCAACATTTTATTAGTAAATGAAACTTACAAAAGATGTTAACACACAATTGTTGCTCTGTTTTCTTACTGCCTTCTTGTACTATTGTGTGCGCTATAATAAATAATCTTTCAGAACAACACTGTCTTTTCATGGCCTTTGTAACCTAGCAAAACTGTTTTATGTATTACAGCCATGACAGTGATGATAATTTTAGTAACTTAAGTCTTGAGTTTTAGGCACAGTTTGTTTCATTTTAGGTACTGTAGAAAGGTGATTTTACAATGCAATTACTCTGTAAAACACACCACTTTTTCCTGGCAAAATGAAAATGTAGTTATATCCCTGTATTAACTCACAGCCATTATGTCAAAGTGAGGGGCTTATGTAGTCAGCATAGCTTCATTTAAGACTAAAATTCTGGTACACCCAAAGAATTAGTAATGAATGACCGCTTGAAGTTTAAGTAGTGCTTGGCACTGCACTCAGGAAGGTTTATCAGCAATGGCATTTGTGCAGAGCCGAGAGCAGCTGGAAGGAGCCCAGCACAGCTGCCTGCAGTTGCTTGGGCATGACAGCCTGTCTTCAGGCACTGTGCAAAGTCCTGTCTCTGTGCTGAAAACCTGGGATACTTAAAATAGGCTGTTTAAATCCTGGGCTCTTTGTGCTGGCATGCTGGATAGTAATTGCAATAGAAACCAGAAACTCTTTCTGTTAGATCCAGCTCTCTGTAAAGCTATTGTGCTGCTCTGGAGCTTTATGTGAAAGAAGACCCCAAGTCAGGAAAGTGCTAAAGACATTTGTCTCAAGCTGTGTTTTCTGCCCTCGTCTGCCACTAAGGGTGTGGCTCCATGTACTTTTCCCTTGGAAACTGGTGCTGCTGGTACAAAATCCTGCCATTTGCTGCCTTGTTAGTTGTGCCGGTGGTGCTGGTTGTAGGGCTACCTTATACTTAGAGTAGATCTGATTAGCCACAAAGTGCTGGAGGGAGGTTGTTACTTCTCACATAGAATGATTTCAGCTGAAGGTCTGGAGTATGTGCACACATTAGAACATGTCCATAATGTGCATCTCCAGCCTCCACTCTCTTGTATTTGCATAAGATATGTTTTCATTTTAAATGTAAGATGTGGGTAGATGTATGTTGTAATGATAAGCTTGTCATAGAAATCACAAATCACAACATCTACTGTACTTTGCGTTAAGATTAGCTTTTCAAGTAATTTTGATGCCTTCACAAATGGCAAGGTGGTAAGATTTACATTCTGCATTAAACACTTGACATCAAGACTGAATGGGGCAAGTAGCTATGTAACTATTATCTGTGGTTCATAAAGGGAGCCCGAATTAAGTACTATATAAATGAATGTGCAGGATTTGTGGACATTTTTCCAGTTTGCTGCATTTGACATTTGTCGGAGTCAAATGCAGGGGGCATTGATACTGAGACAGGCTGTCACAGTAGCAGCAGTTGCTGGGGAATATGTGAACCACCAGGGTTGCTGCTGCTTTCTGGGGCTATGAGTGAGCTGTGTTTGGCAGCAGCCCAGGGAGAGGAGGATGCCACAACCACTCTGCTAGTGAGAAGCGTTGGGGAGAACTGTCATATAAACTGGCTCTTTCTCTTCTCTTGTACTTCCTTTCCTTGTGGCCTTCCTGTGCATCTCTTCATAGGAACTGAAATTGTGACAAGAGTTGCAAATACCTGGGAGACTTCTTGGTCCCTCTACTGTGCTTTATATTCTCCTGTATCCTTATGCATTTGTGTCACCATCCAGTTCCTCATGTGAAGGTGGAAGCCCTTCCATATTTATGTTTACCACAGTGGAAAAACTATTTTAGTGATAATGGCAATATAATTTCAATATATTCCCTGATTAATATAGTATGATTTTCAGAAAATGAAAATGAAAACAGGAAATTAAATAGAGCAAGACAGATCAAACTTGAATCTAGCCTCTATATCTCCACCTAGCATGGCATTGCATTAACATTACTTGATGTCAGCAGTTTGGGTTTGTAGAAATTTATAAAACTCACTAATTTGCAAAATATTTTAGGCTTTTCTGTCAACTTTGAGTTAAAGTATGAGACTGAGTGATTATCTATTTAAGAACATATGGCTGGAGCATCTTATGGTGCAAAAACTCTATTAACATCATTGGCATTCTGGACTCAGATTGGCCTTTGCCATTGTCTCTGATGGAGTTCAGATGTTGCAAGGTGTAAAGACATGATGGATGGTGGTGCCTGAGCATAAACTATGTGAAAGTCTTTTTTGGGGTGCTACATAAAAAACCCATAATTTTAGACATTGCATAAAAAAAAGCTAAAAAAACCCCTAAAAATAATGAGGTAGAATCAAAGTATGGTATAAAGTTTAATTACAGACAATACATATTCAAAAGCTGTTACAAGAAGCTTCAAAATGCCACAAGAAATGTAATAATTTGGGATTAAATTATCTGTGGTAGTTATTATGGCATAGCCAGGAAGTAGCAAAAAAAGATATTTTGAAATATCTTTTTGTATGCAAGAAAATTATTATTTTGGGTATCCAAGTAAAATCAAGACATTCTGCTACATTAATATGGCTATTGAAATTTTTTTTTATATTTTCTACAGCTAAAAAATGAATATAAGAAATGTCTTAATGGGAAAAATTCTGGTCTTTTCTGCTGTGTTACTTTGAGAGTGTGTCTGTGCTCTGAGCTGAACAGCTGTGATGAAAAGAACACGTTGATCTAGTCATAAAAACCTTGCTTTTTCTCCTAAAAGCAAATTTCTCATTTAAGCACTCATTTAAAAAAAAGAGGGGGGAAGGGGGCATTTATGGCATGTGTGTTTCTTACGAGCACACATGGTTCCAGTGGTCTCTTCTTTCAAAGCTGGGGTACCAACACTACTTCTATTGATTGAAGAGCATGAAAGAATCAGCCTTGAAAATTTAGGTTTTGTGTGTGTGTGTAAACTTGTGGATATGATACTGCTGCTTAACATTCCTAGCCAGTTGCCTGGATTAAATTCTAGCTGCATTTAAGAAAGTGCTCAGTGTGTTTCAATTTATTCACAGCAAAAGAGGTTAAATGGTAGCTGTAGTTCTCATCTTTAATATATTGACGTGGATAAGATGTTCTGGAAAGCTGATTCTCTTTCACTTAAGGACTTCCTTGTGTGAGAAACTTATCTGTAGAGAAGTTCTGTGGTAAAGAATTAACAAAGACTGATTGTGCATATCCCTGGCAATTGTGAGAAAGATTAGTTGGAACGAGCCTAATTTCATTCTCTTTTCCTCAGAAATTACTGCATTTATATTGGGTCCTTAGAGGAGAGTAATTACAGCTACCAGCTTAAGAAAGCTTAAAGTCCTAATTTTGGTTTCACTTCTTTGGTTTATTAATATTAAAAAAATGAAACAAAGAAGCCCTCCAGAAGTGCTTCACTGTCTCTGGAAATGACACTCTGAGTCAGATCTTTTAAGTATCTTCTGTACATTGAAATACTTGCTGAGCTTTCTCCTTACTGCTTTTATGTTCATTCCTTCCCCTTCTCCTGGTCTCTTCATGAACATCTCTGCTCAGGATCACTGTCCACAAGCCTTGTGTGTTGAGACAGTCTTGCTGTGCACATGCCAAGAGTGATGCTGAGCTGGTTTTGTGCAGGAAGATGAGACTCATGTGGCTGTCAAGCCTTTCTTTTCTTGGTATGGGCAATGAGTACAAGTCTCCTGCAGGAGGAAGACAATTAGAGATCAGAGCATCTGAATGGAATTATAGATAGCTCCTTTTTTATTTTTAGGAGTTTTTACCAGATGTCAAATATGGTTACCTAATTTTGGTTTAGTTTGGATTGAAGTCCCCAACAATGTGAAAAGGATAAGAACCAACTTAGGGGAAGCTGTTGCTTCCTATGAAGTTTTTTGAGTTGACAACTTGATTGACAAAAATTAACACTGCACAGCTTTATCCCCCCCTTTTGCCTCAAACTCTGGAAAGATGAAGGCAGTAGAGGGGCCAGAACTTGTTGCCTGTGAAGACGTAGGGAAACAAGGCTCCAAGCCTAATGTACTCAGTGAGTAGAGAGAGAGCTGGTACCTGCAGGCTTCTCTAAAACAGTAATTTGGAAGAAATCTGTAGGGGTTCCAGTAAAGGGAGAAAATATACTTTTCCCCTTAAAACTCCAGAAGAGAAGGAAATGGTTTTTATTCCCAGTCTGAGTAGAAATCCAGGACCAGTTGGGCATTGTATTCCTTTGGTCCCCTGACAACATGGACATGAGATCCTCCGTCTCTGGGTCCTGGCTGGTGGGGTTTTAGTGGTGTTTGACCAAGAGAACTGAAAATGCATGTGTAGCGATGTCGCTGTGTCAACTATATAATTTTACCAGGTTGTCTGCAAGCTCAGAATGTCCTAAAGTGTAGCTGGGGCAGATATGACAAAACAAAATGGTTTCATTAATCATTTGTATTACTTTGAAATGTTCAGCTGGTGGCTTCTCCTCACAGCTTATCAAATGAGATTACAGCATCTTGGTATGATAAACATGCACCTTCTGCGACACTGAAAAGTCACTGTTAGCTGCTTTGACATTTAAATTAGTAGTAATATGATGGATGTAGTGGGTACTGAAGTCAATGTTCTAAGTAGCTGCACAGGGTTTCTACACGACTGAGTACAAATATTTTACTAATTCTTTAATGTGCTGTTATTTTATTATACCCTAGATTGCTGGTTGCCCTTTATGCTATGTCATTTTGATCAGTTTCCTGGGGAATATCTAATACTTCATTCAATGTTTAGGGCACAGCAGTTACAGTGAGATGGTGTATGAAGCAATAAATGCCTTTTTGAGAGTGGCTAAATGCCAGAGCAGTGAGGAGGCTGCTAAATGAGAGAACTGTTTGTAAAAGGGTTTTTTTTGGGAAGCATTTTCCTGTTTTGCTCTAGATGGAAAATAAAACTACTAAGTGGAAGCAGGAGAAATAATATTCTATTTATTTTAGATGGAGAACATACACTTTGCTGCTCTCTAAGTGTCTCTGTGTGCAAACTGCTTGTGAAAGTCTGTCTGGAAGGATTTGGCAGCATGGCACAGGAGAACTCATTAAAACCACAAAGGAACAAATGTGTAACACCGCATTAGCATTGTGTGTGTATCTATTTGTGGGTGGATACTTTGCATGTGTGGTTGTAGTGTTTTTTGGACATATATCCTTGTGTTCACACACAATTGAAAACACTACGTAGATGGAAGCAGATTTTGAAACAAAATTAGTAGGTCTTTTGATGTCCATAAAGAAAAAAGTGGTTGTACGTGGCTTTTTTTGGGAGTTGGTGTTTTTTGTTTTTTAGGGAGGGGGTACTACAGCTGAAATTTCCCATAGTCGATTATGATGTAGTCTAGAAGGGTTTTGATTTGCTGTTTGAGAGCAGTGCTAAAACTATGACCTCTAGGGCTTAGTTTTTTCTCCTCTTTTTTAGACCTATAATTACAGCTTTAAGTTGGAATATGAAGCCCATATGAAGGTTATAGATGGCTCTGTAAAAGGTTTCTAAGCTGTAATGTTGCAATAAACATTGACATTTCCAGAACACTGTAGAGCTTCATCATCTTTAATCCAGTGCTTTCAGCTGCACTTTTCTTTTAATAACAGTCATGAATGTGTTTTAATTTTATGCTGAAAAATCTTTGGGGAAACTTAATTGCTGTTATCTGTAGTTCAGCATTTGACATAGTTGTTTCAGAAACTGTAAGCTGCCTTTTTATGACTGAAGAAGAAGGAAAATGCATAAGGGCAAGATAAGGGCTATTTAACCTTAACTTGCTCATGATCATGCAGTAAAATCACTTTGTTGCCGGTGAGATCTCAGAGTATTTTAACAAAAGACCTCCAAGTGCAGTATGAACCAACAACCTAAAAAACCCCAAAGAATTGAATATTAAAATGTCAAAATGTTTGAAATTGTTGCTTTGTTTCTTTTTCTCAGGAAACAAATATGTTTGTGATTTGTCACAGTCCATATTTATGTGAGATAAGTTTAACCTAAGTCCGCATAGTACGCAGTAAATTTTAACCCAGTGTTTACTTATATATAGTTTTGTCAGCAAAGTGTGACTTCTTACTTGGACTCTTCAACTGCATGGGCTCTTGAGGCTGTGTATAAAGACTTTGTACAGAATGCTTTCCTTGAGGATGATCTGTTGTCTGCTACAACTGGTCTCGCCAAACATAGTTGCACAGCATTACTTAGCCAATGTGTCACAGGCTTAAAACACTTTTTAAAAATGAGGATAGGATTCTTGCAACAGTTCAATTTGCGTTCTGTAGCCAAACTTGAATTCTCAGAGGTAAAAATGAGAGGGCTTAATGTAATTTTGTAAGAACTCTGCAGTGATCCATATTGTCCTTTTGCTTGCCCTAAACTTACCTGTTGTATGCTTTCTGCATATTTCCAAGTGTCTTTAAAAACAGGTTTACTGGGAATTTTATTTTGTTTTCTTTTGTGGTTGTTGTGGGCGTACAGCAAACTAGTAGAATATCTTTTGTAGGAGGTTATTTAAAATAAAACCAAGGTAATTTCAGGGAAAAAAAGTGAGCAAATTATAAAAAAATCCAGAAGAATTGAATGTATTGGCAAATGTATTATGCTGAAGGAATTGATACAAATTCATTAAACACAATTGCCCATTTGCTCAGAAAACTCCCTGAACAAGCCTAGCAGAAGCTTGGAGATGTTTTAGAGGAGCATGTTTATGAACTTTCCCGGTTCTTAAAGAATTCCCTGTTTATTTTCCTTTGCTTGCTGTCATAAATTCATACAGTGCTATGTGGATCTTTGCACAGATGCAATAATTATTATGTAGTTTATTTATTTAGGTGTTTTTAAATTTTAATTTTCTGGCTTCTGTTGTGATGTAAATGTGGCTCTTTCTCTGTTAAAATAGTCTGGTTAGGAAATTAACAGTTTGCATTTTTGTAAGACACTGACATGACTGGAGGGATGAGCAATACTGTTTCTCTGGAAGATAGCAACGATTTCAAAATATTTTTATTCTTGCCTGATTTCTTTACTATGTAGCATTTTTTGAATAATAGAATATTGGAACAGATTTCGAAGCAAATTGAGACAATTATCTTGGTGATGGTAAAATCTGATATTCATTTCATAACTAGTAGCCAAAGATGGACTGTGAAATAGCCTTACTATTCTATGAAGGATATGTATTTTTAGGCGTATTTTAGAGCTTTTCACTTACGACTATTTTATCAATTTTTTTGCTTGCTGTTTATAGCCAACATGTGGTACTGTAGACTTCAGTATTTACACCATATTTGAGGCAAGTGAAATGTATCAAAATAGAATTTAGATGTAAATAAAGAAATATTTAGGGCCTGTTGATGTTATAATCAACAGTTTCTGCATAATTGCATTTCAGTAATCTAACTTTATAATGGCTCTATTCATTTTGCTTTGAATGTAGAAGATGATACTTAAATATTTGAGAATCCAGAAGACTGGTAGTAGTTTCTGCAGGTGGACATTTTTGTTCTTCATGCTCATGGCTTCAAATAGAGATTGCATACCTGGGGTTTTCAGTTTGGGACTGAATTTTGTGGTTTCCTTTTTAAATATACTTTGATTTTTGTAAAAGGTAGAAAGAAAAGATTTACAGACAGAAGGTGGAATAGGTCTAAGTACAGACAAAAGTTTGCTTTAGTGTATTTACTCATCATTATTTAAAAAAGAATTTCTGTTAAATAGGTTAGAAACCCCAGTGCTACTCTTTGCTAGGTACCTTTGAAAACTTTATTTGAACTGCACATTAAATCACAAAATGCAGTTTCAATTTAAACATGTGATGGTCTCCTCACTCAAACAAGTAGGTACCTTCCTTGCTCACATGTATTCACCTATTGATCTTTTTTTCCTAATTGCTAAAAATACCTTTCCTAAAATGTCTTTCAGTGGGCTCACTACTCCTATTTTTTTTTGTGTGTGTGTTTCTCTGAACAATGATAATGGAGGTGGTGTATCTGCTGCACACAATAAAGATCAGTAGCCAGAGGCTGTGGGGTTTATTAGACCAGGTGACACAGCTGAGAAGTGACACATTCTTGATCACAAATGCCTTTGTTAAGGTCTGAAATCAAAACATCAGTATTCAAAGCTAAATAGAAGGTGAAGACCGTTTCTCAGTGTTAAATAAAGATCAATTTTACCATCTCAGAAACAGAAGGTAACTCCTGGGAGGGGAGGCAGGAGAAAAGTAGACAGTGTGTTCTTGGTGGAGGGAAGAGATGAGAAAGCAGTTGCCTCCTAAGGGTCAGAGACAGGCAGTTTATAGCTGGTGGAATGTGAGGAGTTGACTGTGGAGGGAAGAGATCATACGGGGCACATAATGTTTATTTTAAGGCCCACTGGATGTATTTGGTATCTAGCAGAATTATGAAATTTTGCCGTTATGTCGTTTTAGTTCCTCGTAAAACTGCGTCCTCCATTCCAAAGCTCGGATTTGAGAAACGCTGTGTGGGTTTCCCTTGAGGATGGCCTGAGAGCTCAGAGATGAAACAACTGTTTTTGAGAAATGTCCTCCTGCTGATATCTGGCTGGTTTTGTCCTGTATCAATTGTCTGTATTAATATGCTTTTTTCTTAAATATTTGTTCATGCTTAGTTACAGTTGTTACAAATATTCAAAAATAGCAAAACAGCTATTTTTTTGGGCTGAAGCACTTGTTTTTCTAAAATCTCTGTAAAAATTTGCCTGTTAAGAATAAAGTGGGGCAAGCTTAATATTTGTGAGATTTCACCATTTCGTTTGATATTTAACTTTATCTTAAACATTAGTCTTGCTGCTTACAACATTTTTCTCCTGATTCCTAAGCACCAAAATTCTGCAATCTGTCACATGAATGCTTTGTTTTGTGAGAGAGCTCCCGAGATGTAATCCTGAACACCAGAAAGCCAGTAAGATGTCTGAAATAAAATAATGTTGTTAATCAGTAGGGGAGATGTTTTTTCTTTTTAAAACTAAAATTGATGAAGCTTAATTAATCTCTCTCATTTCAAAGAGTATGATGTAAGCTTTCTAAATTGAGAGCTTATAACTTAGATGGTTTTTCTCTGGGTGCCCACACATGAATTGATCACTCTGCCTTTTACATTCAGTGACATATTGGTTGCAAGGGAATATGAGAAGAAATTTCTCTGGGAGATAAAAAAACCAATCATCTTTCTTTCTATGGCTGTGGTCTGAGGTTTTTTGCTTTGTTTTTCCTCAAACATGATATCCTCTATACATCTCTGCTATATTTTTAAGGGCCTAATTCTGCTGCTTTACAAAGAACACAGATGTGCAGATTAAAGGCAGTGTACCTTGCTCTGACATATCTTCTTATGCCCCGTTGCGTTTGGGAGTGGTCTGGAGGGCTACCATTTCTTTAGCTGCAAAAAAGAGAGGAAAGGAAAAACAAGTGCTGGAGAAAGAGTGGTGAAGTTAATATGAAGAAGCTTAAAAAGAATTCAAGTACTTATCTTATTTGGTTCTCTGTTTAGAAGTTGGTGTTTAGTGATGTTGGGCCTGGTGACAATTTACAGGTCTGCTAGGACAACTTCTGATCCTCTTAGGGTCTACAGCTAATCACACAACGTCCATCTCTTAGCATGCCGGGTCTTAAGCTTCCTGAAAAATATTCTGTTTGCTTCTTCCAAAAGCACTGTGCAAGAGATTAAAGCTCAGGGGCTGTTGGAGGAGAATCACAGCCTGCTTTCAAATGAACATCACTGTGGGCAGTTCAAGGAAGCAGAAGTTATCTTTACAATACATACAGTAGCTATATTGGCAATTTATAATTAAAAATATTCAAACCACTTAATCTTTGCAATGTTTCTATTCCAATTTTTTTTATCCTAAGGTTATGGGAAAAGTGGATAGCATACAGTGAATTTTGGGTTCGTTTTTCACTTTTGAAATACTTTTAGGGAAAATGTAAGAAAGTTTAAAAAGTGTATTTTGTTATGAAATGTTCCATCCTGAGGTTGTCTCTTTGGAGTTCTGTGGTTCATGAAGCTGAGTCTTGAATAAAGCACAGTTCTGTGCGGTAGTAATTTGTACAACATATTACTTGTCGGAGGCCGATGAGTAGAATGCAGTTTGGTCTTGTTTTTCTCTGCTCTTGAAGTATTTTTAAAACGCCATATTTTGCTGCAGTTTGTGTTGTCATTTAAGATGTTCATACTTAAAATATATTCAAAAATAAATATATTAAATATAAAATAAATATATAAAATATGTATTATTTATTTATATATATTATATATAAATAAATACATTAAATATATTAATATATTCACACATGTAGTTTTTGCATCATTTAAATCCATGATTTGTATGATTCCTGAAAACATCTTTCACTTCCGAGAGCACATGGAAAACAGTTATATAAGCAACAGTTTTTGTTTATTTTATATACTTGCATTCTTCATTTGCCTTTCAATATAGTTTTTCTCACATTCTGATGCAAATAATGCTGATCACTACATTGCTAGGCTTCCTCTTACATGGATAACTAGTTGAATGTAATATAAGGTCTAGGAACTGTGACAGCCTGGTTCTGTCACATCTGCATAAATGGTGAAAAGAAGGTAGGCAATGAGGTGAGAAAATCTCTTACCTGCTAAATAATCAAGATGGGATGCCAAGTATGAGTAATCATAAAATGCCCTTACAAGTCTAAACCATTAGCAATTAAGTGGCAGATAAAAGTCAACATCCATAAATGTGAAGTTACACATGTGAAGAAAGATTATAAAAGTTTCCCATCAAAATAATGGGCTTTGCACCAATTCCTGCCTTTCTGCCCCAGAATGAGATATGTAGAGAGTTATATTTCTCTTAAAAGGTCAGATGGATGATCAGTTGCGGTCAAAAAGTAAATTGAATATTAGGAGATGTTGGGAAAGGAGGGAACAAAGCAGAGAGCTCTGTCCACAAAGATCCACCCCATGCAGTTAATTTCCCCTCATCTTACAGGACGTACAGGTGCTGGGAAAGTTTCAGACTGTTAGAGTCATCAGGACAAGGAGTGAGAAGATAAAACTTTTCAGCCTGGATAAGAGGTGATGACCCAGGTGGTCTCTGACAGTAATCTGAAAAAAACTTTACCAGCTTGAAGAAGGAGATGGGGATTTATGGTTTATTGTCTCTTGCAATGTGATGTTAAATGAAGCTGGGGGAACTGGATTGCAAACAAACAAAAGAAGGTGGTTTTGCGTGGAATAGGTGGTGGAAGTACTAGAATTGCTTGCCATAATGTCCTGTAGATGCTAAAAAAGGACAAGTGTTGGAAAAAGTATGAGGCGCTCTCAAGGAGCATTATTGAGAGTAAGTGAATGGAAAAGGCATCTGGGGAAAAAATCCTGATATGAAAAGCTTAGAGAACTGAAAGAGGACTGACTGCATGTGGTTGCCCAGCTTTTCCTCTTCCTCGGATACTTCCTTATGTCACTTGTTGTAGGCAGAAAAGGGGTCTTTGGTCGGATACAGCTGTTTGTTTGGGAATATTGCATGTCAGTTTTATGTCAAGTATGCACATGCTCAGACATACCAGGCTTCCCAAGATTACTGCAGTCTCTCTGGGGGCAAAGCTATGGTCAAGGCTTCTTAACATTTCTGAAGTAAAAAGGCAACATACTGGGAACAGAGCAGAGATGAATACCACGTATTTTATGTAACTGTCAAAAGTGTAGAACAAAGTGGGAGAAGCTTCTCTAAAAAAGCAGATTATCCATGAGTTGTGATACATCACTGGAGTCTTGCACCAAAATATAACTTTGAAAAACTTAAATAATGAGTATCTGAATTACATATAACTAAATTCTGAAGGGAAAGGTAATTTGAGATTTTTTTCAAGCTGAAATAATCAACTGAGTGAATGTGGAGTGTGAATAAAGAGAACGTGTATTTGTACATTATAATTACTACTAATGCATTTTGAAACTGAAAAGGAAACTACTTTTGGTTGTGTATTCGCTTTTGTTAAAGGTAATGGTCTATTAAAGGTAGTTTTGTGTTCTGCAGAACTTATTCAGTGACGTAAGTCAACATTTTCCAAAGTGAATGCAGATTAGTGGTATTATATTGTCAGCTCGGAGTTGGGATCTGGTAGCATTGCGTGATGGTTTAATCACAGTGGGTAGCTCATGCTTTGTAAAAGATGATTTGAGCATCTTTGATGAGCTGACAGTTTGTAAAGGTGGTTGTAATGAACTACCAGGTTGCAGATTGCCTGGAGTAATTGAAGCACCTCATCAGACGCCCAGCAACCACATTTTTCCTTATCTCACAGCTTGGGTCATAGGCTTTGCATTACTTAATAGACACAGGATGGAGATATTATTACAGCAGAAGAATATATAATGTTAAAGGAGATTTCAGATTGTTGAATTCTGCTTGCTAGCATATAAAGGGGTGGTTTTAATTCTGCAAATTATATGCTTGTGATTACCATAGAGTCATTTGTTAATACCTCAAAATTAGAACAATTTTGTTACTCTATTTGGTAATGGACATATTGCTGTAGAAATATATTGAAATAAGCTTAAGACTATTAGCTTTTCTGTTTGTGAATTATACTATCCTATAATTCCTGTTCCTTTTTTTCTTGTTGAATCTATAAGAAAGCTGTACCTTATCTGTGGAGCGATGAACAGCATCTGTGCTAATGCTGAAATAGCAAATGTAGGTGGTAATGTTTATAGCACAGTCAAAAGTGAGACCTGTGCACATGCCTGCATTATTGAGCTACTATCAGTCTGATTAGCTCATTTGCCAGTATCAGGGAAAATAACTGATGTGAAAGAACACAAGCAGTTTGGTGTATGTAGCATCCCTAGACTATAGGGTTTTGATTTAATTACTTAAAATTTGTGAACATATGCTTTTAAAAGAAATCAGCTGTGCAATTCACACACACACACCACCTAGCTGACTGTGGAGGTTTTTAATAACATCTTATTAGAAGAATTTTTACTTTCTGTAGTGTTCTTTCTGCAGTCCTATCGCTTTACTCTTCTACTTACTGTTTTAACACAAAGGAATTACTTAGAATGTCACTTCTAATTTTAACTGTCAGCTTAGTTCTTGACTTGGCATACCTACCAGTAGGTTCCCTGCCCCTCCTCCAGGAACAAATTTCCTATTGTAAAATCTATTCACAACGACACACTTCTTCCCCCCACAATGGTACCTCAAATCAGATCTACAGGAGTGCAAAAATAGCTCAGACGTGATGTTCTATTTGACAGCTTCAAAAGTTTCTCAGTGCTTTAATTTTCTAGGTTTGGGGAACTCTTCTTTAGCAGTTTCACTGAGATATTTAATTCAGATTTAGAAATCCTTGAATTGTCTCCTCAAATCACTGTTTTAAAACAATTTCCTGATCTGGGGTGGTGGTGGGGTGCCAGTTGACTTTGTCAGTGTTTAGGGAAAGATGTAAGAGTTTGTCTAGTTGCTGTTTGGCATTTGGATTGATTCAGTAAGCTTTTATAACAGTTATTGAAGAATACCAATAGCAGGAGGAAAAATCCCCTAATATATTACACCTTAACACAGTGGTACAGATCTGATTTTGATCATATTTTCCAGGCATAATGACCAGATCATTACAATGTACCCTTTTAATAAAGTAAAACTTAGAAAAATAAGGTAATAGCTAGTCTAGATGAGCTTATGTTATGCACCTAAAGTAAGAGATCAATTTTGGATCTCTTCAGGTACTGAAAAACAAAGCTGATCCTTTATCAGATATGCATAATGGTTTCCTTGATTACAGTTTTGTCATTTAATTTGTAAATAAATTTCTTGTTAGCTTTTTGTGTGACAGACCATAGCACAGTTTATCTAAATGATGAAAAGTCTACCATAATAGTAATTCTGAAGGTATTTTTCTTCAGTTTTTTGTCAGGATGTGGGAAATGTTTTGCAGCAACATGTGCTTTATTTTCTGACAGCCTTATGCTCTTTCATCCATTTTTCTTGTTTCCCTTCTTGTTCCGTCTCACATACAGAAAAAGTAGATACACATCCTCTGCTCAGTGTTCTGGATTGTGTATCTTGGAAAAGCATTCACATTCATTTGAAGCTGCGGCATTGCTCCATTCCAGCTTCCGCTGGTGCAGAGAGGGGAGTAACTTGTCTCTAAAGAGGCTCTTGAGCAGCAGCGTCTGCGGGCTTAAAATGCCGAGAGCTTGAAATCATCTTCTTCTCTCTTCTGTTTGCAGTTACTGTTGTATGTCAACTGCATTGTGAGACAGACTGCACCGAGACAGATTCTCGTTAATTATTTGAAAGCTATTTTTGCTGCCTGCTTGCCAATTTGTTTGTATTATACACTTGTCCTTCATGTAGAAATCAAAACACCAAGTCTTTCAGTCTTGGCGACTGTAGCAAACTACATGGAAGCTGTGATTCCTCATCCTTGGTCTTTCCAAACACCTGACTCGCCTGAAAGCCCTGTAACAGGGAGCTGTTTTTCTTTGCGTACTAACATATATCCACTTACCACAGTTACATGTTTTGGAGGAAATGTTAAGTCTGGGGACTTCTCATGTTTCTATCTTTCATCTTTGGAGCATGAATGTCACCAGAGGAACAATTTTCTGCAGGGATGGATGTAGGAAAAGTGTTGAGAGTCATTTGACTATTTTTTTGGACAGAGAAAGTTTTATGTACTCATAGCTGAATGTTAAATGGATTCAGACCTTCATTAACTTCCAAAATAAACTCCTTTTGGTCATATCTCCACTGAAAGATTGCTGGTGGAGATTCCTTCTCTTGAAGGAATGAGGCTGCATTATCCACTTTTCGAGGGAGGGTTATCTGGGAGATTCTACTGAGGCTTTGAAATCTGAAGAATTAAAATAGTTACCAGGATCATTGCAGAGGCCAACTCTTCCTAATTAGTCTGCTGTTTGTTTTGTTGGACTATTATTGCCTATTTTCCCAAACTGACTTTAGCTGTTGCTCATGAAGACCTGGTAGATCCTCAAAGACTGCCTCACTCAACAGCACTAGAGAATCGCAGCTGGGTTGCCATGTATTGCCACTGAGTTGCTGAATTCTGTAAATAAAAAAGTTCTCAACATAGCAGTTGTGTTTCTACCTAAACTCACCGCATTGTTTCACTATTTTCTTTTTTTTTTTTTTTTTTTTTAACAATCAGATGGGTTGTTTTTCTGTCTGCATGACAATACATTCCTTTTAGACCAGCCCAGTCTGAATAACTTTTCAAAGAAATCAATTTAGAAGTGGTTTCTAGATAAGTCTGTTTTTTCTTAGTATACTTACAGCTTGTCTCTTGAATTCCGGCATAGTTCAATATAACATAATGTGCTTTTTTCATGCTCTTCTGTTTTATTTTAACCTTTTGCTACCTTTGGGTGTTGATTTGTGTTTAATAACTGAGTTTGGAGTAGTCATTTAGTAAGTGGTAAAAGGCTAGAGAGAATAAATATAGACTTTTCAAGGAAATTCTTTTTAGAATTTCTGAAATGTTATGTGTTCTGTTACTAGTCAGTCTTTCAGTCTTATTGCATTTTCACAGTTTTGGTCATGAAAGACAGTGTATTACTGGGTAAGTAAACGGTCATTTTGTAAGTAAAGCAGGATCAAGACATCCACTTGATAATGAACATGAAACCCTTGGCATAAAGTTTGAGTCTGGTTCTGGCATGCCTAATAAAGCAGCATAGATGCAGAGAAAGGGGTAGACAAGAAAACTTCTGCATAGTAGGCAGGTGTTTTAAATATGAACTGTTTTATGAAGTCATTCATTAAATGGCAGATATGTGAAACTAAAGTTCAGGCTTTTGGTAAAATTACCGCACAATATGAAAAATATTTCATCTTTAGGATCACTCGGAATAAAGTGTCACCTGAGGAAGGAGTGTTAAAACAAGAATTTGCATTAATCCCTGAAGAATCTCGCTGAAGTAGAGAATGAGCTCTGTGACATTCATGTTGGGAATCTGGAATGAAGAGAGTGTATGGGTGCATGTTCTAAGGGTTTTTTGTTACCAGATGTTAGGGATAAAAAATGGATAATAAGAGTTTTAAGGGAAAAAGGATTACTCTTGAGAGTTTGTTGATAGTTTCACTCATCTGAAATAAGTGTCACACTTACTAAACTAGAAGAGTTTGCATCTTGTCTGCAAAGCACTCTAAAAAAATGATAGTGATAATTTGTATCCTATTGCATTCAGCAATAGGTCCATATCATTTAATGTCATTTGAATTGCATAGCCAGAGACCATATTCAAAGTTTCAAGTGCTGATAAAGAAATCCCTTTCGAATAAAAATTGAAGAGAAATGCCTTCTGTAAAATTACATGTTATTTTGTTCTCTTGAAGATATCCTAGTGTTTGAATAGAATCCAACGTTTGGTTCGGCCTTGTTAGAAAATATGAGAAAGTGTGAGTTTGAATGAGCTGGGCTTGCCTGACTTGCTTAGGAATGAGGTGTCATCTAAACTTTCGAATACTTGAAGTATGAAAAAACCCCTCCGAAGTTACTTTTAAAAGTTTCCTGCAGGGTCTTTTCTTACAGTTTATTCCTTTTGTAACTCATTGAGCTGAAGTAGGATGGCACAGATCAGTAATTAGAGAATGCTTGTATCCATCTGCCTAGTGACTTCTATGCTTCGTTGTCTTTGTATCTCCATGTCACTTCAGCTGTGAACAGCCAAACAGAAAGACTTCCTAGTCAGGTTCCAAATCCTAAATGTTTTGCCATCTTTGTTTCACAGAGTTCTGATGCCTCTGAAGTGGTAATCCTGGAGCGCTGCTGGGTTGTGGAATTCAGGAGTAAAACAGATGTTTCAATAGTTCTCAGTAAGTAAGATATATCTCAACGTGTTCAGTGTGACTCTTTTATTTCTGCCAACAAAAATGAAAATAAAAAAAACTAGCCACCCAGGCACTGAACTTTGCTAGAAATTTAACTAAAATATATCATGCTGTCTGTTCAATGCATACATTTAAATACTGGTGGTCTCTGAATTAATGCCTAAATAGAAAATCCTAAAATCAAGTGGAAGTCAGGTCATAATCTTCCTCTGACAATAAATAAAAGTTTGAGATTCTGTTTTGTCAGGTATTTTGTACAATATGGGATTTATGTTGATGCATAGTCAATGCATCTTATTCTTCAATAACTAATTGTTGCTAAACTCTCTATTAAATGACAAGTTTCCTGTTTTTCTCACCTCCTATCAATTCTTCATTCATAAAATTGTTAAAAACAGCAGAAAAAATAGCTATCTCGTATAAATCAGAATCCTTGTTTTAGGGGAAAGATTTTATTTGGAGAAAGTGCTGACAGTTTTCCCTGCAGGAACCACTTAGGTAGCCATTGTGTTAGAAATTTTTTATGATATGGATTCTTTCTGATGCCACTGCAGAGTTTTGAAGTCCTTAGAAGTTTGCCATTTTTTGTTCGCTGTGATGGTCTAAGAGCAGAGGTAAAATGTTAGGCTGCATTTGTGGGCTTGATGGATACATTTACCTTCAGTAGAAGTTCCTAGCATCTTTTTTTATGCACCAAAATCTGCAGCCCACTTCTAATAAAATGTTGCATTAATTATGCTGACTTTTGTCCTCACCTGCTGAACTGATTCGTAGTGGATGGTCATGTTTGAGAAGGCAGTGACTTAAACTATATTCATTGTGGATTTTATCCTTATCTGGGTAGTATTCTGGGGAATAGCTCAAATCCTTCATCTTTTGTAGGGAACAAAATCATATGTTTGCTGCCAGATGTTGAGGCACTGCATCAAAAAGTATTTCTTTCTTGGTTTGGAAGCATTGCTTTTCCTAATTATAAGAGCTGAATGTCTCCCACTGACTCTCAAATTGACACTTTCTAATTGTGCCCTCAATGAGTCCAATCCATTCATAGAATTCCCAGCTTTATGAGTATAAATACAGTCATGTCAGTTCCCTTCTGGCACTTCTTTTACAATGCTTGAGCACACTGCTGCTGAACTGAACCCGGAATATAGCTGTAATTTCTGACAGGACTCAATTAGCTTTGAAGCCTGCAAACAGGACAGTTTCTGTGGCAGCGAGACTGGCAGGTTTTAAGCCCAAAAGCTGGGGACATAAACAACAATGAATACTGAGTAAGCACTTCAGGCAGTCTGTGGAGAAAAAAAGAGCCTGTGAATATCTGTGGAGGAAGAAATAAGCTTGTATAATTAGGAACTAGCTGAGAGACAGAATTTCCAAAACCAAGTTTTCGAAGTTTGGTGGTGTGTCAGTAGGAACCAGGGGTAAGGGTGGCATTCTGAGCATCGTCTGAAAACTTATTAAAGGGGAAAAGAGGAAACAGTGTAGAAAACTCTGGGTAAACAGAGCCAGCAAATGATGATTAATACCTGGGGCATGGCCAAACAGAAGATAGGGGAAGAGACAGACAGTTAGAGGAGAAGTGTATTTCAGACTTGGCAATTTTCCCATGCTGGAGAGCAAGGATAACAACCTGGCCGATGATTTGTTGGATGGGAAAAGAAAGCCAGACTATTATGAGGTATTAGAACAAAACTGAAGACAAATGAATATGATATACATTGTACTGAATGAGGATAAAATACTAAAGGAAGTGAAATAATAATCCATGTATTGTAGGATAGAATTAAATTCAGAAGACGAAATGGGGGAGAAAAGCAAACCTCGGGAATTAGGAAGAGAGGCCTTTTACAGTAGGGGCTTTGACCATGAAAAGCTAGTTGTGCTGTCACAAGATTAGATCCATTGGCTATTGGGAGCTAAAAAAAGCTAAGAATGTGTATCTGGGACTTTAAAGGATTCAGATGAAAGCAGGATAGGATGACATACCTGCTCACAATGCCAAATTTCTTGTGGAACTGATGGAGAAGGGTTGTGTCACAGCACAGTAGAAGATCCAGGAAAGGAGGGAGGCTGTGAGATTTAACTTGGGGTGGTAAAAGGACATTTTCTTCGTCTTGCAAGCTTCAATTTGCCTTTGTCCGATTGTCTCCATGTGTCTCTGACTGGTGGATTGAATCCCAGGAGTTGTAAGAGTGAGAAATGGAGACTGGGATATTGAGGAAGAGAAAATAATGAAGGGCAGTGGAGTAGGCATGGAGGGAAAAATAAGAACACATTCATGCAACATGTAGTAATTCTGTGGAGCTGCTGATCACCTCAGAATGCTGTGGGCTCTGAAAGAAGAGGGCAGTACAGAAGAGGTCAGATAGAGCAGATAATCCTGTCAGGGCTTCAAGTGGAGTGCTCCCAAAGCAGCCTAACTCAGAAGGTTTCCAAGTGGACCATGGAACGAAAGAAAAGGATTTCTTTTCTTTCACTCTGCATGTGGCTGACGGCTTACGTGCCCTTTTAATAGGAACTGGTCACCATTAGCAAGACAGAGTAGTCTTTGGGTCACTGTTATGTTTCCCTGGAATAGGGAAACAGGAGCTCTGTGACTTGATGTTCAAACTTCCCCTGGGAGCAGTCTGAAGTTGACCACTGTGTTGTACAGAGCCTCATGCATGTACAACTCTGCCTCCTTTCTTTCACATGATGGTGTACAACACAAAATTGGGCGTGTCCCCAAGAGACACAGGCACAGTGAAATGAAACCAGATGTGAGAGACAGCATGCGGGAACCGCCTTCTCTTGATCTGTAAATCTCTTCTGTCTTTCAGGAAGAGAGATTCCTTAAAGACTGTATTGCATTATTGTGTGTGGTCCCTAAGTGAGAGTTAGGGAGGTAAGAGCTGTAACATCCAGGTGGGGCTGGTGAGGAGAGTGGGAGGGAGCAAAGGAAGAAAACAGAGCTTTTCATACAAGGTCAGTCATCTAAATCATACTGCAGTAAATCAGGAAAATAATAAAAAAAAGGGGCCTGAATGTAGGAATACCCCTAAGACAGCAAGCATTCCCTTTTGCCATTTGTAGTATGCAAGCCACTACACTTGGAGACTTTTGTTTCAATAGTAGTGGCTTGGAAAGGCAGGTCAGGATCACTCCCTGTTTTAGAGATGGAAGAACTGAGGCAAAGGTTACTCTTGCAGATCAAGGCAGAGGAAGAAGACCTCTGAATCCTGCCTTTTTTAAGGCAGACTGATTGTCCAGCCAGAGATATTAACTGCTTCCATTAAGCAAAAGCCGTCCACTGCTTTGCAAAGGCAAGGACCCTTGGAACTTTCAATGAATGCTGCAGTGTATTTGTTCAGGGATCTTGAGATACCATTGTGCTATTCAAATATTTGTGTGGTTTGCATTGCTTCCAGTATAGGTGTGGTATTTAATGAAAGGGTAGAAGCAGTGTGGCATGTGTGGAAGCCGACAGGTATTAAAAGAAAAAGAGTATTGTACTGCAGTAGTCAACCTGGGGCATCATGCTATATTAATTTCAAATACTCAGACTCTTGGTGAGGTTCTGTAGGGACTTAAAGGGAGCTCATAATAGTAACTTATTTAAGTTTATTCCAGCATTGCAAAATTTAAAAAAAAATCACTGAAGATAAAGATTTTAATTAAATTTTTTATCTTTGATTGAAAATATAACTTCCAAAGAAAGATTAACATAGCATCATGAGTAACCATGGGATGATTTCATCACTACTAATTTGAACATTAATGCATCAGCATATAGAATTCAGACAGCTTTGTGAATTAAAAGCCTCTGATGTCTGTATTAGGAATATCCTGCGGATATAATTTACGTATCAAAGCTTCCATTTTACTTTTGTTACAGCATATGGTGGTTAGCTGGGATGGTGCTTTGTATTTTAGAGTGTCAGTGACTCACTGATATTCTTAACCATTTTCCTCTGCTGAGCTAGCTGCTGAGCTGAGAATTACTTTTTTGCTGGTGTGTGTGAAAAAAGACAGACAACCTTTAACCTTTGGAACTCTCTCACTTTGCATATTAGCGTAGGGGGAAAAATAGTGATCCTCTAAAAAAAGTCAAGGCTGCCATTGTGGACCTTGACTATGGGCTTTGTAAATTTTATTAATTTGAATCATCACAGTAGTTTCTTCTTTGTCCCATTCAACATGATGTTATGCTTATAACTCTCATGAAGGAAAATAAAGCAAGCCAAGGAGTATCGCTCTATTTCTGTCACCTTTACCTCTTCAGTAAAATAAACCAATAAAATCTTCTTAAAAAAATAGAAAGTTAATAACAAGTGACTAAGATGTAAAACCAAAGTGGAAATGTGTTTGTTTTATTTTGTTATGTTTTTATTTTGAAAGCCTTTCCATTAAACTGCTGTCTTTTGAAAGACAAGAGTCAGCTCCAACAACTGCCTACAATTTTTTTGTGAATTCACAGAAACTAAGGTTTTTGTGTAAAAGATTGTGATTAAAATTACAATAAAATACACTTTAAAAATTTATAGAAATATCACTCAGACATTTTTAGCAAGAAATTTGTTTTCATTTTTAAAGCAACTGAACTATTAAAGTATTTAGATGGAAAAGAGGCAATTGCTTTTGTTAAATTGAAAAACTTTGGCTATATAAGTTTTATTATTAAATAATGTAAAGAAGGGAAAATTATCTGAAGGTGAAGGAACTAACACCAAAATGCATTTCTGATTTTAGGCAGTTGGGTTAGAGTAGAAAAGGCTTTCCAGTGCCACTGGAGATATGTCAGCTTTCTTTGTGCTGTTCCCTTATTTGACAGCAGTCTTTTAGAGCAGGGGCATTGAGTTCTTTATTTGAGCTGCACAAGTCCTTTGGGACCGAAACTTTCTATGCTGACTTTCGTGGGAGAAAGTCTCATTGAGACCGTGCTTCAGCAAAGAGTTGTTGGTGAACAGAGCCCTGAGCAGAAAAGGCTCTGTGCACAGACCTGTTTACTTTCCATTATCTGCTTCCTCAGGTCTTGCCTTCAGTTGAGTCTCTGATACTGAAATGAGGAGGAGCAGCAAGAGATCAAGTACAAGGATATATAATTTTTGTTTCAGTTTAGTACTCCTAAGTTCAATATTTGTTCTGAAAGGAAAACCATTGTGTTTAATTTTTTGAAGGTTTTCCCTTGGGTTTATGAACTTGACTCCCCACTGGGGATGGAAGATTATTCTGCTATTATTCTGCTATTGCAGATTAACAAGTACATAAAAAATTTTCTTATTACTGTATGTTCTTAAATCTTACATGTCATCCTGTTCAAAAATGATATCACAACAGTAAAACTAGGAGTGCAAATTAGGTAAGGCACAGTTGTTGTCGAGGTCAGTAGTAAATGTTTGCAAAAGGTAAGGTTTTTTTTTTTCCAAAACTACTCATGGTAACTCCTGTCAGCAGTAACAGTATAGCAAAGGGTGCTTGCGTACCTGTATTTTCTACAATAACTTCTTAATAGCAAAATATGAAGTGCTTTTGTCCACCTATGAAATACTACTGCATTTAGGTTTATTAGTTATATTTTTATGAATTAATATATCAATTATTTATTTAAATATTATTACTTTAATAAAACATGGAGCAAAAATTGTTTATTTAATTATTTATATAACTCTTCTGATATGTCTGCCATTCATTTGAAGCCTTCTTTACATTTGTGAATCCGTTAGTTTCATTTTGGGAAAGATTCGTGTCAGTTTTTTCCCCCTACTGATACTTGGAATTAAATGTCTGAGCTTGTTAGGGATTACTGTATGCAACTGATTTAAAATAACAGTCAGCAACTATTTGAGGGAGAAGAGCAAAGAGATTATGATCTTTATTACATAGATAAACCTGGGTGCTCCTTTATTGCAACAGACTTTTTTACCAGTGTGCATTTTTCATGTTGTATTTCCTCTGGCAAGATGACTTTTGGTGCATTAACATTTCAGTACCTAAAAGGGGATCTACAGGAGAGCTGGAGAGGGACGTTTTACAAGGCCATGGAGTGACAGGACAAGAAGGAATGGGTTTAAACTAAAAATGAGCAGGTTTAGATTAGATGTTAGGAAGAAATTCTTCACTGTGAGGATGGTGAGGGACAGGCACAGGTTGCCCAGAGAAGCTGTGGATGTTGCATCCTTGGAAGTGTTCAAGGCCAGATTGGATGGGGCTTTCAGCAACCTGGTCGAGCAGAAGGTGTTTCTGTCCGGGGGCAGGGGGATTGAACTAGATGATCTTTAAGGTCCCTTCCAACACAAACCATGCTGTGATTGCATGCACTGAAACAGAATGGAAAATAGGTAACTTACCTACTGTTGGATCTGCAAAACAAAACTTATTACATTTGCAGTGATGAGTATTTTTCAGGCATTTTCATATGCTTTTCAGAATTTAACTTAGCTGTCAGAGTACTCCAAGGATCTAAATATAGCAGGCTGTAGTGTTTTGAAGTGATAGTTTAGAATGAATTTCCACATCTCAAAACTGGCACCTGTTAGATCAGAATACAGTGAATTATGCCCACTCCTACTGCATTTCACTCTCCATTTCTGGTTCCATGCATATTAATGATGATTCAGTATGCCTTTTGAGCTTGGCAGTCTGATTTTTACAGCTAAGAGGTAAATATAAATAGCATGATTTCAATTGAAAAACATTGATTTCCTCCCAAAGCAGATGTTTTTTATCTAGCTAGTGGTAGGATATTTCAAGGCAAGATTACTGTTCCTATTTCCACTTAAAGATAAAGAGAGAAAAGAAAAGAACACCTTGGTATATTTGTATTTTGGCTGTTAAGTGTTGACTTGTTTCTCTGACAGCCTTTCCTTCACTAAGGTATTTTGGATATCCAAACTGCTTTTATTAAAATTGTCTATGCTTTTGTGCTCTTAAAGGCTGAATGATATAAGCAGATGTTAATTTTTTTTCTGGTTTTTTTTTGTATGTGTGTGTATTTTGGTGACTTTTTTGGGGTGGGGTTATTTCAGGTTTTGTTTGTTTGTTTGTTTTTTATGGTTTTTTTTTTAATTAAAGTGACTGCTAGTTAATTTTGATCTTGATGCTGGTTGATTACATGCCTTTTCTTTACCTTCTTTTTCATTTTCCACTAGTAGCTCCAAAATACTAAGAAATATAACAGACTTCTGACTCACTAATGTCAGTGACAGAAGGGAGTAAAGCACTCTGCTGTTGCAGATCTTACCAGAGCAGCAGAGAAGTTATCAGCTCTTCTAAATACTGATCTTTCTGAAGGTTACTGCCCTCATGGCTCACATGCAGTACCAGGTCACAGGAGAGCTTACAGCTAAATCTCCTCTGTCTCAGCAGCTGTCTCTGACAAACAGCAGAGCTCAGCTTGGTCAGTTATGGTTGCTCAAGAACAGATCTTGTGTGTAAACCGGATCTCATGAACATCTGCAGCTCCTTAAGATTTTGAATATTCTTCTCTCAAGAACTGTTTTTTCTGACTGAGCCAGGGTTAGAGGCAAGCATTTGAATTCTTATTAGCTTTTTATCTGCCCCTGAAGCCAAAGAGATGTTTCCACTTTCTCTTTCCAGCCTTTCCCCATGAAATCTATAGTCCAACTGGTATATGAAGTGTTACTCAGCATTTTTAGCAGCATTTGCAGCCACACAGTTACAGTTCCTTAGATCCAGCCCAGACAAAACACTTGTCCCACCTCCACAGGGATTTGTGCACAGTTTTTAGAGCCTTCCAGACATGAGGTTTCATTTTTTATCCCCTCCATAACCATAAAAGCAGAGGTAATTGTAACTGGCAGATGCTCAGTTTATGAAGTACAAACAGGTTTAGAATAACATGTGTGCAAGTGCCCAAGGTTAGATAATCAAGGTGGTAAAAGGAATTTAAGTTTGCATTGTATGGAAAAGAAATTTTCTACATTGTTTGGATTTTCAAACTAAGTATGAAAACTTTTAAGTGTTCCGTCTCATCCAGTTATATGATATATTGCTGATTTAGGTCCGAATGATTTTGACACCCAACGAAATACTTCAATCCTTATTAACACAATAGCACAGGTGTTTTATAGAGTTTTATGTTTCTAAAGTAGTTGGTAACTTGTTTTAAAGAAGCATTGATTTTTCTTTCTTTCGCAGTTTGCTCTTCTCAGTGTGTGTTGCACTAAATGTCACATTGAATTTGTGACTCTGTGAAGCCATCTATACTGCAGAATTTTAAATGCCTAAGAGGTGTTTTTTCTTCCTGTTCTAATCTTAATCAAATGACCAACCCTTGCTACTTACCTGGATTCCTTGGGAGCTTCAGCTTTTTTTTCCTGCTCCCTTCTTCTTTTGTTCTCAGAAAATTTGATCATTAAACAATTAGACTCCAGGCAGAACAGCAAATGACACGCGGATAGTAATGAGGTCAGAAGTTCCCGCATACAACCTGTTGAGTCTTCAGAAAGGAGTTACGTCATGCCAAATTATCTGCATGTGCTCCTGATCTGTATTCTGGCAAGGATGAATGAGAGGCTGAGCATAATGGAGATCTCTAAGAGAAGAGATGATGGACATATTCATTCTGGTGAATCCCACTCTCTGACAGAACCGTGTCTGCTGCTCTTGCTAAATCAAATTCTTTTGCAAGTTAGCAGCTCTGAGAGCTGCCTGCTCACCTGCAGGATCTGTGCTGGAAAAAGATTTCCCATTTTGGTTTGATTCTGCCACCTAATTTAGCCATCTCTTAACTGATTTTGGAACTTCTCTGTGGATATGTTTAGTACTGCACCGAGTCTGAAGGAGCTGAGGTTTGTCTCCAGAGATGGATGGGACTGCATGGTTCTCTGACCATGAATGTAACTTAATGTGTGGTGGTTTTGAATGTGTGTGACATCAGTATTTCCATCATCCCCCTTTTGAATCACAGTTCCTAAGAGCTGTTTTTATGCTTTCTGAGTGCAGAATTTCAGAGTGGAGAACCGGATCTTTACCTTGAAGCTGCATCGAAGCCAGACTGTGAATCTTGGGCGGTGGCACTGGGAGAGGCGAACTCGGAAGGTTTGCGGAATAAAATTCAGCATCTCCAAAGGCTGATCATGGAAATCAAAGAGGAGAGATCATCAGATGAAGCACAACAGTTTCCCCCTTCATCCCAGTTAGACAGTCTAGGAGAGCCCCAGTTTACGAGTAAGTGCATGTACTCATTTTATGGAGCGGTACAATAAAGGCGGCCCAGTCTCTGTGGCAGTTCAGATCGTGTCACAAGCAGGGTACAAAATCCTGTTCAACTTCTTGCTTGTCAAAGTGCAGTTTAGAGGAAATAAACTGATGAAAATGGTCTTTAAATGTTTTTCCCTGATATATTTTGATTTATGCACATAACCTTCAGGGGAACAAATGTGTGGATACTGTGTTTCTAAGTTTTTGTCTCTAATCTATTTTCTTCATAAGGCTTAAAGTATTTTTTCCACTTTTATGTCCTGTATGAACATATAGACTACTGTTTAAAATATAGTCTGATAACTTTGATAAATGTATAAAGCTTTAGTGATACTTAAACTAGTATCACAGATTTGTTCTTTGTGATCTAAAAGCACTCTGGGGATTTGAATGCAAGTAGCCATATGTTGAGTTGTATTTGATGCGCTAGAGTCAGAAGACTGTATTTCTGTTGCCTGGTCACTTATTCAATTCTGTATCCAGCATATTCATGAAGGTGTTTCAGGCCAATATGCTAGTGGCAGAGTTCAACTCAGAAATTTGTTAAAGCTTTATTAAAACAAATAAACAAACTTCTATTTACTTTTTCTTTTTGAACTTTTTGAGCTCTGCATCTGTAATTTTTTTCGCACAGATGTGAATGAATACCTGCACTGATGACAGCAGTGTGAATCTAGACTAGCAGCATCAAGTTTTTATGGAGCAGACCCAGCTATAAGTTCAGGGTGTTTTTTTTGTTTGTGGGTTTTTAAAATTTTTCTTAAACAAAAATCTTGTTCCAGTTCATATACTAGCTCAATCCTTCCCATCTGACCAATTTCTTCAATACTGACCAATAGTTATAATGCATACTGGACACAATACAAAAATGTCAAGATGAGAGAGTTTAATTTCTACAAGTTCATTGAAACTGTAGCTGTGGTCCAATTACTTTCTGCATCAGGTGAGCAACTCAGTGTTATTTACGTATCCCTCCTTGCTTCCTACGTTTCTCTTGTTGCATCACTTCTTTATTTTAGCACAAGAAAATATTGCCCTTTGCAGTAAAATATGCAATGGAACATAATACCGCAATGGATTAAAACGTTGTTGTTCCTGCTACATGAGAAGAGGAATTAATGTACCTATTTTCCAACAAAAAGAAGTTGGGTTTGTTGCTTTACAATTTGTTTGTAGATCAATAACGTGTCTATATTTTACTATATTAACCTGATTTGCCTACTTTCATGGAACATAGGATTTGTTTTTAACGTGATGACATTGATGCCTGAAAGATAGGCTGGAAATAAATCCCCATAGACCGATGCCTATAGAGCAGGTATTTGTTTATTGCAGCGCTGGTGGTGAGGGGGATATCTCCACCTAACTCACCCAGCTTGATCAAGTGCTGTGTCATGTTTATACAGAAAATATTTCTTAGTGTTGCTATGTCACTACAACATCATTGCATACGCGCCGGAACTAATTTACATAGTATGATCTCATGGTTATTAGATAGTTCTTTGCACTGCGCTTGTGCCTCCCCAATTCGGGGGTCATCGGGGGTCTTTGATGAAGGCTTCCAAGGTCTTCTTCACATCTGATCTTTTCACCTTTGTCTTCAGAGCATGCGCAGTTACAGGGTTCCTTGGTCTGTCTTGTTCTAACCGGCCCAAATTCTTTATTTTGTGGCTAATTGGCTTTACATTTGCCAACTTCTCATTAGTACTATACTTTATCTATCTCTCAAGCTATCGACCTGGTGATTTTTTTCTTCTTTTTGTCTATTCAGCATTAAGCAACTATTTAACTATATACTAGCCATTACATTGTATAGAAAGTTATTTATATCAGGTTCACAAAAGCCATTATTCACGTTATATTGATATCAGGTTATATAGATATATAAAAAGTCATGATTCAGGTTATATTGCTATCTTATAACTCAAGCTATATAAGCACTTTGTAACTTTGACCTAAGTTATATAGACATCAACATACCTACTTAAAAATTAGTTATTGGGCTTAATATTTTTCCAACAGATGCACAGTCAGTTGTTGTGACTGAAAATCTTACACATACCCATCCATGAAAGCCTGGGGTTTTTTTTTCCTAGTTTTCTTTCCCAGCAACAGAAAGTTTCTATTAAGAAGGAAGTCTTCTTCAAGAGTAGCCTTTTTTCAGGCAAGTATTTCATCCAAGTTTGCTTTGACCATGAGTTTTTAACATAAAATGTTACTTCAGTGGCAATGGCAGTAGTTATAGGCATGTAAAAGTTTTGCTATGTATTAAAAAGCAAGACATGGAAATCAAATTATTTCTAATATTTATTTTTTCTTACCCTTTAAGGTATTCAGAGAATTGCAAATGAGCCAAAGCTGGAGTTCAGTCTTGGTAAGATATAATTTTGAATTTTTGGAATTGTAATGGCCTGTCTGTGTGTGAGGAGTTTTTATATATATACTGTTATACAGTGTAACATGTGATCTGTTAAAAAAAATGGAACTCTAGTTGGGAGATGTGCCTGTGCATGTCTTTTGAAATGCTGATTTTAGTTTCTTAATTGGTTGAAATAGCTAAAAGTTTGTTGAATTCTCTAATGCTGTGCTGCTCTACCAGGCTGAAAATCTGCCCAAACAGCTTTATGAATATAGTTTGTGAAATACTACTTATTTGGAAAAAGGCATTTAAATTGAAGTTTTTGAAACAATATTCAGATAAAACTACTGTTGCTTTAGAACAAACTTTAATTTAAGTGGAATATTATTTGGTAGTGAAGAAGCAATATAAATGTTTACCTGACTTTGATATTTTATACTTAGTATAAGTAATTGGTATATGAGAACTAAATATTACCATAGTATGTCACAGAGCTGTTTTGGGAGGTGTTCTATCAGCTCAAGCCTCCCCCTCCATACAGAGAGATACAGAATAATTCAGATTGCTCGGTAAGCCAAGCAATCTAATTGAATAATGGTGTGTTTGTAATACAAGGTCAGGGAGCACAATATGTCAGCCCAAACTGTGCAAAGGAAGCTTGGCTACTTTTTCGGCTGAAATAATCCTGTGATTTTTCCCTGCTCCTGTGTATGGTAAATAACACAGCTGCAAATAGTGTAGCTTTTGAAATATTTGATACTGTGTGATGTCTGCGTTCTGAACTAAAACTTGTCAAATTTGTTACGATTTTTACACCCATATGACCTGCTAATATTTATCTGATGTTGTGTAGCTGTTCACTGAGAAACTTTTACTCAGTGTTATTCAGTATCTCTTACATTTTACTCTGGTGTTGAAACGTCTATAACATCTGTTGCAAAGAAGTAAGTGTATGTGTAGAGGGAGAGGGAAATACAGATAACTGTAAGCAGAATATTATATAAATATCAATTAGGCTCCACTATTTGGAGAATTTAAATCGTCTATAAACAAATATCCTTCAGAAACCCCCAGACAGCAAACAGGATGGCATCAGTGATGTGACTGCAGGTTCTGTTTCTGCCCCTTGTGTTTTGAGAGCCTCTTTCCTGGCCTTGTCCTTGGAACTAGGTTACACTTGGCTTGTGTGCTACTGCAGCTACTCTGATTGGAAAGCTGACACCATGGAGCTGTGCCCTTTGGGACAGATGCATTTCTATTTCATGCAAACACTTTTAGAATACCTTAAATTTTGTCTGGGTATTTTTATCTGTATGTCTTTTAAAAATTAGATAGTCATGGCACTACAAAAAATTTCGTTGAGTAGGTCTTGTGTTTTTTTCTGTATGGAGTATTTCTGCAGAAATTGTTAAGTGTTGGCATGGAACAAAGGCCTCATTCTCTGTTGGGGAGAATCACCATGGTATAATAAGCATTAAGAGCAGATTTAACTTTTCTGTGCATTTCTTTTTACATTTTATAGGTGATGTGACTGTAGTATTTGGGCAGAGCTAGTAATTGCAGCGTTCCAGCAATAACAAACTCCCACGATGACTCTGGTGTAGTTTAGGAGAGGGAGGACGGCGCTACAGGCGCTGACTGCAAATTAGATGAGCAATGCTTCAGGAGAAGTTGCTTTCAGTGATAAATGTGCCCCAGCAGGCAGAAGCATAAAAACAAAGTAGAGCCATTTTCTGGCTTGTTTGGGCTCATGCTGGATGGATCTCTGTTCGCTCAGCGTCAGTATTTCTGTTTTGCATTGGGCTGTTTCTAGTAGGCATTTATGTTCTGTTTGTTCTGCGGCATTATTGATTGAGTCATTGCAGCTCTGTGAGGGATCTTATACCCTGACTCCTGCTGCAGCTCAGGTAACAAATAGGAGTAGCAGCATAAACCTCTTGGTTTTGGCTGATACTCCTGCCCAGAGTCATAAGTCAGGGATATTTGGCAACACAGGCAACTGTATAAAGCTGATTCTTAGTGTCTTGATCCTAAAATAATACTAAATATTTAAGCATAACATATTTGCATTAGGGAAATCCACCTTTAGTGACTGATCAGTCCATGAAATTCTTATCTTAGCAGTTATCCTTCTTACTGGAATATCAACGTTCCCATGCCAACACTTCCTAGCTCCAGTAACGCCACTCACCAGTTGTGTGTTGTTTGTACAAATGTGTGTACAAATAGGCAGCAGACACCTCCTGCTGATGAGTGACACAGGAACAATTTAGCTGGGAAGGATGCACGTGCTGTGTGGCCCAACCAGTTAAAATTCCCCTCGCAAGGGCAGCCAGTGGAGATGCCCCTGTGCTGTTCACCTGGTTACTGGCAGGGCTGGAAGGGACTCTGCAGCCTGGCCTGTGCAACTGAGGAACAGCGCTGCAGCTGGCAGGCTGAGGACACTGCTGGACTGACACCATCCTTTGAGGGATTTTGTCTAATTAAAGACTTGGCATTCACTTTAGCTAATCAAGGACTTCCAAGATCTCTTTCTGAGATGAGCCAAAGCATAGTAAGCAGGGATGAGAGAGGAATTTGCTGCAAGCAAGCACCGCAGCTATGATGTGTGCCTGGCTTGAGTAACCAAATCTTAGGGCTCTGTAGAGACATTTCAGCTTGATTAGGCTGGTATTTGGCATTTAGAATTTAGAAGGCAAATCTAACAGTTAATGATGTATAAAGTTGGTCTCTAGCCCTGAAAGAATGGCTTATGCCTGTAAGTTTGTTCATACTCATTACTACTTAACTAATATAATAATATTGATTATACATACTTACACATATATATGCAAATAGGCATTTGCTTATATCAGTTGATACACGAATGTGTTTAAATATATTAAAAAATTTGTAACATGTCATAATTGTAGTTTAAGTCTCTTGTCACTTGTTGGTAAATAAATAACATTCAGAAGTAGAACTTCAGTAACTAAAACAAAATATAGCTTTTAAATAATATTTGGGTGCTGTCTGGTACATGAGTTTTATTTAGGGACATTATATCTAAATACTGCTCTTCAGTGTTTGAAGTTCTGATAACTAAATTTTGAAATAACAGTATTAAAATTCTTTCTAGGGGTTTGTATTTTGTTGTGGTAGCTACCTTGCTACATCATATGCCCATAATACTCTGGAAAGCATTCTCATCATAAAACATTCAAATATTGCCTTCTCTTACTTCATTTTAAAGTTCAATAATGTGGTATTTTTTTGTTTTTCCTTCAGGTTAAAGCAATGAATAAAACTCACCTGAATTACAGCTTTCCACTGCAATACACTCAGCATTTTCAGGAGTGTGCCTGTCTTGTAACATAACTTTGAAATCAGAGCATCCTTTAGACTAAGATTTTTGAGTTTTATATTCCTGAGGACTCTTTGGAAATATGGCTGATTTCTGAACCTTGTAGCTGCTGCTAAGTTTAACTTTGCAAACTCTCTCTCTTTATTTGGCATTTCGAGTGCCTGTGTTCTGCATGCAATTCCATGAACCATTAGGAGGTAGGACATGACAGCCTGTGCAGGGTGCTGAGTAGAGAGGAGGAGCAGAGCAAAAGGAATTAAACCAGATACTGGGCCTGAATAACAAACCAGTGAAGCCGATAAAAATCCTTCCCATGACTTTGAAGTATGCAGGGTTAGATCTTTTATAGATGTTTATTTTGAAGATACTGTTCTTGGTTGCTTCTCTAAAATATCCCAGCCCTTGAGTCCCAGATCTAACCAAATATGTTGTAGATTCCTGACTTCACATTGATGTAGCACAGCTACTTTGATGTATGTGAGCCCAGCTGAAGTATGAGGTAATAGTTATAGGAGATAAATTATATTGTGCATACTGATGAACACTATTGTGAAGTTTTCAAGAGCTTGCACCTCTAAAGGTATTTGATAGTGAACTAGCACAGCAGCACAAGAAAACCATAACAATCAGAAAAATGAGGGAACAGGATAGAATGCACAGTTGGTGATCAAAGTGCTCAAACGTGAACTCGGTAATGAACATGATCTTAATAGGGAAAAATAAACTAGAGAAAAAAAAAATAAGTTTGTTAGTTACTCTCTCAATAACCGATAGAATTTTAGTGTTTTTTCATTTGTCTAGTTGCTTAGAGTTTTGAAGAGATGGCAGGGGATGTGGTGGTTGTGGTACGGTAATAGTAATCACAATAGCTGTATAGAAAGGAATGTCTCTGCACATATAGTAGCATATTCAGGTGGTAATGTTAAGGAGAGCACCTGTCTGATATTTTCAAAAGTGCTCCTTTTTTTTTGCAAATATATTAGGGCAGTGAATTTTGGTGGACTGTTCTATTGTAGAGTAACCTCTAAGTACTTTTCAAAGTGTAGAATAATGTAAATCTTGTGGTTATGTTTTTACAAAATCTCATTAAATAGTGCACAATTCACAGAAAACTTCAGCAAGTACTTGAAAGAATTAAAACTTAAAATTTCCAGGTTATTTGTTTATTCTTTTTACCAGATAATGGGTTGATACAAAAACAGTCTACCTGTAAAAGCAGAAGTTTTTATTCTCCACAATCTTATTTTTCCCCAAGTGATATTGTGATGCCACCCCTTTGGAAAAGGTCTTGAAGCAGATTTAACTCTGCATAGTGAATGTAAATGGTACATTGATGCTGCTCAAAGAGCATGACTAAATGATTTTTCCAATTCTGAAACATAATGTAGAGCTTTTTCAGCAGCAGCTGTTCCTGGAAGAATGATAAGCAGAAAGACTTGTTTTATCCTTACCACAAACTTGATCCTAGTAGAATTTGCCTATCTAACTTGGTTATCCTTCTGCTTCATCAAGTTACGAGTTGGTGAATAACTAATGCTTTGTTGTGTTAGCCAAATAAAATTGTAAAAAAAGTCGTCATCACACTTTGGAGTAAATCTAAAAAGTGATCATTTCTCTGTGGATCAAACTCACAGTGTCACTTATTGCTGAGGGGTATTTATCCCTCAGAAAAAGTTAAGTGTTGGCCATGTTAGAAACAATAGCAGCGAAAGTATAAAAATGAAGGCTGTGTTTGTGAGTTTTAATTTTTATTTTATTTGTTCATTTTGCTCATTTTTGCTGTAACAGTTTGCCGAATTTTACTTGCGTTTGTTCTGGTCCTGCACAAATTTCATCATCTACCAAACCATCTAGTCAGGTTTCTTTTCCTTAGTTTTACTGATATATATTAGATACTGTTACATCCCAACAACAAATAGTACATAAGAGACAATTTAAATTGAACAGAAAAGATTCTGGAAGTAGAAAAGCTAACATGTGATTGGAAAGAATGCTCTTGTTTTCCTCAGGGAACTGCTTATTTGGCTTCTGTCTGCTTTGAGACTTTTGTACTGCAGCATAAGATGCCTTAAATGCAGTTTATTCTTAGTAACTCAGTGTTGCTAGGATGAGTCCTTTTTTGACTGAAAGAAATCCTCCCAAAGAGATAGCAATTCAAGCCCAGTCTGAGACTGTGTTGGCATGTTTTGACTTAGGACTTGTAATGTTTTTGCATTAACTCCTGGAGGAATTTCTTCTCTCCCCACTTCTGCAGGAGAACTTGAGCTAACTTGCAGTCGGTTTCAGTACAGATAAAGCAACAAGTGAAACAGTCTTCCAAAAATGTTCTAAGGTAGTGAACGCCTATCACCTTTCACATTGTGCTGTCACCTCTCTTGGCAGTGTTTGATGATGGATAATGCACATCCAGCAAATTGATGAGTGTTGAGTTAGTGACCCCTGAGGAGAGTCAGCTCTTCTTGCTGTGCTGCTGCATTCTGTGGCACTCACAGTAAGCTTTCTTTGTTATATGCAGATATTGGGTGAACACTGCTGAAAAGTGATTTAAGGACGGGTTTGCCAAGACCCCACATCATTTTTTTGATCCACCTTTCCTCCCACAGTACTTTGTTCACTTTTAAGGAGGCTTTTGGGATTCTGCGATAGCCCTCGCCACACTGAGCCTAACCTTTTGGGGTTTTTATATCGGCAGCTTTCTGAAGTGCTACTCCTTCATCATTGTGCACCTCTGTAAAGCATTGCTCCCGAGTTTTCCATGTTGCATACTCTGTCAGAAAAAAAGGCCAAAACTCTCTAGATGCTACCATTAAGACTTGGTAATCTTCGGCAGCTTTGTTGCAATAAAGTAGTCATAATGCCACTACTGAAGTAACGAAAGTACGAAGTGGATGTACTGGAGTGTTTTCCCTTTAAAATCTTGCCTTGTTTTAGCCTTGCGTGACTCTTCTGTTTTGGGCATAGCCAGCTTCCTTGAGGAAGGCTGTCCTGTTCCATTTGACAGGGTCAGCCTGCATTCTCTGTTTGGATTGTTTGGATTTCCAAATTCATTCGTTGTATCCCCCTTCAATTTATGCATAATGTATCATACCATTCTGATATGCTAAACTATAGTGTTCACTATATTAAACTCTCTCTTAAGAATGCTTTATGTATAAAAAAAAAGTTGGAAAAACAAATCCAGGAAATGGAGTGTGTGGGGTGGGATGTGTGTGTGGCATGGACACATACCTCAAAGAGCTCAAAACCAAAATCCTTTTCAAAAACTCGTGTAATTGTTTGTTTTTTTCCAGCTATAGTGGGTTTGAGTCCTAGAGAATTAGGCTGGATGTTTAAATCTGTACCTGTAGGCACTGTAATTATAGAAATCTATCCTTCAATCCCTTTAGGGTAGGGATTGTCTTCATTTGCATTGCAGCTAGAGAAGCAGGATGCTGTCACAGTCCTTAAATATTAATCTGTACTAATTGTAGGGCTTAATATGCAAGGACTCAAATCCCCAGTAATGAAACTTGGGAAGATGTACAGTTAGTGTTCTCCCTGCTTTTTGCATGTTAAGAGAAACTGAAAATTCTGTTTATAATACTATGTTCTTTACAGTTAAATAGAGTTCTTCATGGAATTATCTATATAGAGAGTTATATGGATATCTATTCTATGTCGTCCATAAATACGAAAATTTGTTTTGTTGCTGAAAACCCATTATACCCAGTGTAGCATTATTCATTTTTGTGTGTTATCTACTTTGTTTCTGTGTCAGTAAGAAGCAATTCCTGATGGAAGTAGTTGCAGAAATCTTTCCAACTTGTCAACATCCATTGATACTTAATGATTTTCACTTACCAGCTTTGACTTGTGTAAATTCAATTTCTGTATGGGTGTTAGTGATTAAAATTCAATATTACAGGGTGCTATATAGCAGTTAGTCCCCACAGTGGGCTTGTTAAATGCAGGGATGTTTATTTGCTCTGAAGCGAGTCAGAGCAGAGGATGAACCAGCACGAGGGAGCAAATCATAACTGATTGAGTATATTCCACTGTGATGGATTTACAGGAATCTGCTGCTGTGCCGATGCAAGTAGTAAGGAGCGTGAGGACATTTTGGGTGTCAATATTAAACCCAGGTGCAAACTGAATTTTGGGCAGTTTTCTTCCATTCTGCTTCATGAAACTGAAATATTTCCTGTTTCTGGAAAGCTTTTGCTTTTAAGAAAAAAATTGTATTTGAACTACCAGGAGAAAGTGGATGACAACCTTGTAAATATAAATATGTATAAAGCAGGGATGTGACTAAGGGAAACTTTTAAATCTAGTAGCATAAAGATTCTCACAGCAACTTTCACATGTTTTGATATAAACACTTATCTAGAGATAAATTTTGAATAGCTATGGCTAATCTGTTTAGAGAGGAGTTTGTAGATACCTGAATTTGAAAAGCTATTTAACAGTTGAAAGTTTTTTTGTGGAATTTAACCATTCTGAGAGACAGGGGCTTATCATCTTAGCTCTTGAATGATGCAGCAGATAATAGGATTAAATTCTGTCAGAAATGTACAAATTCTGAAATCTTGTCAGTTAGAAAACTGCTAAGTCCAGGGGAAAAAAATAGGAGGATAAGACTAGGAAGGACCTTTCTTTTTCAAATCTTAAATAAATAAAATTGGTATGCTTCTTAATAAAATCAGGTTTTTTCTTGATACTGAAGCTGCTGCTTTTGTGTCTATGGCATGTTTTTCAAATAGACTTTGCAATTGTCATCTCATGTTTGCAAAATTCCTTTCATCCAAAATTTCAAAAGGGTAAGGTTGTGTCTATGCCGAAAATGGTGATGTTTTCTGTGAAGATGGGTGCCAGCTCAGTATCCTGATGAGGCTGGGTTCTAGAAACAGGTTAATTACCAGAGCTCAGTCTTAGCATGGGTTCATCTACCTCATTCCATGCTGCTTTGCCTGAACTATTTTTAGTTTACTCGTAGCTATCAGTAGTACAATGATAATTTGTAAGGCTGATTGAAAGTTATGTAGGAAAAGGGCTTCAGAGTTACTGAAGAACTTATAGATGTAGGTAGAGATTTAATGCAATTCTCTCAAAATCGAGCTATCTTATTAATTTTTTCTCACTTAGGTATTAAAAAACCACCAACAAATAACTCAGTGGATACCTTAATTTGCCCTTTAGTATTTTCACAAGCACAGTGCTTGGCTTTTTAAGTATTGGATGTTCTGGTGAATGTGACATTAATTTTTCAATTATTCTGATGAAATGGAAAACTTGTGTTTCCAAGGTATTTTTAAATTAGTTCATAGGAAAGTAGGATTAAAGATCATTGCTTTAGAGAGAAGTTATTTTTGGCACACACTGCTGCTTTTTTCATCATTATTTTTCTTTTCCTGCTTTTCCCCAAAAATATACCTCCTACTGTGCATACTTTCTCCTATTTGTCTTGCCAGTCTATGTGCTCTTTCTAGTTCAATATTTGAACCTGATTTTCTCAAACGAGGCTCTTCAGATTCCCTAGGATGGCTCCCACGTAGGTCTGGTAGATCTCAGTAGGAGATTTGACTTGCAGGGGCTGTTTATATGTGCACAAATGTGTGCACATCCTTCACCCCTCCAGGCTTTAGGATGTCAGAGTGGTAGAAGAGAGTGAGTGGGAGAGGGTGTGGCAGTTCAGTGGCTGAGCTGGGAAGGGGAGAACTGTGGCCTACCTGGCAGTTTTCTACCATGGAAGGAGATTTTCTGGGCAGCATCTTCCCAGTGAGACTGGCCCTGAACGCACTGTCCTGTTACATCACCCCACATCCACAGGGACAGCCCCTCAGTGACCAGACGGCTTTGTGCTTACCTGGTGCATAATAAATCTATGACTAATTTCTCTGTGGGTCCAGGAAACTTGTCTGAATGAAGAGGACTATTTAGATCCTTATCGAGAATGTTTTCTATTGTAGACATTTGTACACAGAGAGCAATAAGCCAAATAAGGATGAGTTATTCCTTTGTTGTTATAGAAAGCCTTATGAGACTTCCTTATCTACAAGAGAGATTTGGATAGCAGTCCTGGCCCTGCTGCCTGCTTCCAACCTTTCCCTGCCTCCCAGGAAGCTGACATTTTATCTATTCAGAATGCAATAGATTGTTTTTTTAAACTCCTTAACTGCGCTGTTGTCAGGGAAGCTTAAAAGGCATACAGTGTCTGTCCAATGTTTTCAGCAATAGATGTTGGTCTTCTCCACAGCTTCATAAATCCTTTAAAACTACACTGTTTCTTCTAGAAACAGTGCTTTTTGTGAACAAACTGCAAAATGTGGTAGCATTAAAATTTTAAACTTTATATCTACTTAAAAAGAAATTCTGTGTACCTCTAAGTTTGCTGAAGAACTGTTTTTAGTATCCCTGGTTGTGTGTTTCAGTGGCTGACATCTTAGTTTTCTCTGCTGCTGCCTAATGTCCCTTACAGTCCTGGGATTTTTTCTAGGCAGGAATGAGAAATAAATTTTATTTTGGAATTACTGGACAGAGATAGTTGGGATGTTTTTTTTACTGTGAGGATGGTCAAGCACTGGCACAGATGACCTCAGGAGGTTGTGAAGTCTCTGTCCTTGAATATGGTGAACGCCCAAGTGTGTCTGACCCTGCTTGGGCAGGGGGAGTGGACTTGTTAAGCTTAAGGCTGATTCTAAGAGTGTGTATGCCAGGGGTTTGTCGTGTAACTTTCCAGTAAGAGTTTGGAGGCTTCTTAGAGCTGGTAGTGATTGGTTTGACATGGACTCCTCTGACGTTCTGTACTGTATATGGACAGTAAGGGATCTGTTGATCCTTACTGTTGTTGATGCCTTGCTTGTGATCTAAAAATTCCTCAGGATCTCTGAATAATCACTTATGGTTATGTTGAAATTAGACTATTTACAATTGTTGCCATCTATGTGGACTCAAGCAGTTCTAGGGAATTTCCACCCTTGCATCGTTATTAAACCCTTACGTGGGGCACACTGAAGACGCCATAAGGGATTTAAGAGCAGCCTGAACTGCCTTTCTTTTTGGGCAAAGAGAGTCAGGACTGGATAGAGTGAGCTATTGTTAAATTCGTTTTGTGGATGCTTTTGGCCTGGATAATGGGGCTCATTTTTATGAATTTTTGTATACATGCAAAATTATGTTTATTTTTTTTCCTGTATATTCTCTCAATGAAGAGTTATCAGCGGGAATGCTTGCAAAATGAAAGCTTGAAGTAAAACATGTTTAGTAAACATGTATTTGCAGCAGTATTGTTGGCCAGGAATAAAATTGAAATGGACTTTTACCCCGATTTGAAACTCTTAGCCCTTTCTCTGCGAATAAAAGAATTTGTGCCAAAGACAAAATAAGCTGAGGATGACTGTTAAGTGATTAGTGCCCTTTTTCCAGTGGGCTGAACCTCAGTTCTGGAGTGATGATGGACAGTGACCTGAGTTCAGTGGTACTGGAATGTAAAATAATATATGTAAAATACCAAATTACAATTATATTTTGTGCCTTCTATGCCTGCTGCCAGGAAGATCTTCCTTATTTTGCAATCAAGGTGAGACAGCTTTGAGTGGATACAAGCAGACTCTCAAGTCTTTCTCTCTCTTGTGTAACTGTTTGCAGCTTTTTGTGGTTTGCAGCTGTTATGTTCGAGGTGGGCAGAATGCTAAACCTGTGGATCTGCCCTGTGTGTGACTTCTTTCTGGTCCAGTGATCTACTGAATCAAGAGAGGCACTGGCACCATTTCTCCTTCAGCCGCCCCGCCAGGTGTGTTTTGAAGGAAATCAGCAGTGATGTTTTTGCAGAACGTGGACGAGCAGCTGTGCCCTGCCACTGCTTGCCAGCCTGAGCCTGTCAGGAGAGGTGTGTGGTTTTAAGATCCTGATGGGGCCAGAGGTGGGCTTGGAGCTGCTCGGCGTTGTCAGGGCTGAGACAGTCAGGATGTGCCCTGGAGCCAACCTGCAGGTGTGTAGGGACCTCTTGCAGTTCAAAGCTTAAATGCCTGGGGACTTCAAATAACTCCAAAACCAGGTAGCAGGTGTGTGGAGGCTCAGAGTATTCTGTTTAAAACCCACTCGTGGATATCTCTGGCTTGTTGCGAGTTTATGCTCAGCTTTTTTACTGTCACTTTTTGCAGCTGGTCTTTTCTAACCTTTAGCCCAGACTGTAGAACACTTCACGAAAAATTGCCTGGAGAATTCCTCCCATCTCTTTCCTTGTGTATCTTTCTCTGTGAAGGTAAAGTCACCTCATAATTCTGAAGGAGTAGAGATTATTTGGAAGGCAAAAAGCAAGCAAATGATTTACAGGTTACAGTAGTCACAGAGTTGGTGCTTCTTGTGTAGAATGGTAAGTAATGACTAAACAGAAATGGAACAACTCTGTGTTGTTAGGCCAATAATATATTAACTGAAAACATTTTTAATAACTCAAAGCATGATAGCTCTTGACTTTTTTGACTCTAATTGTAGTTTGCTGTGTTAGCTGAACATTTGTGTTCCAAATGGCAGTTGTTAAATACATTTCTGAATATGCCTGTAGAAGTAATTGCAGTAATACTTTCGAGTTATAAAACATTTCCCAACTGACTTGTTTTTAATCCTTATATGTGGAAACAGAAGTTACATAAGTAGAAAAACATCTAATTAATAGAAGATTAAAGTCTTCCTCCCCTTTTGAACACATTAGTTATAGATGTATTTATTTTTGGAAGTTCTAAAATGGATGTCCCGCGGTGAGATTTGACTCAAAAATGAGGTTCTCCTGCAGGCCCTGAGAAAACTGGAATTCTCCTAAATGCAGCAGCACAAAATCCCACACAACACTAGATGCAGCATGACTAGCAGACTGACCTGAGGTGCTTTACTGAAAACAAACAAAATGCTGAAGAATGCTTTTCTTCATTGTTTTACCTTTACCCCCTGTGGCTAATAAATTTTCTAGTCCAGTTATGGACACTTTAATTGTTGTGATCAACCATATTTTTGGAATGCTTTTTGCCAGTTATGTGGAATATAAAACTAATATGTAATAAACAAGCATTTTTAAGATTTACTTCGATCTTGTTCCAATGTTCAAAACAAGCTAAAGCTTCAATCTGGAATTCTCTTGCTTTTAAGAGTGATTTCTGAGAGATTGAAAGAGTGTAGAATTTCATTATGATGGGTTAAGAAGAATTTGTTCTTAGCATTCCTTGAAGATCAGAATTCTTCACACCTGAGAAGCTGAGGATTGTTGTTTGTAGGATTGTAAATTAGCTGTTTTAAAAACTGAAGTGGGCTAGCCCTGTTTTCAGCTTTGAGAGGAAGAGCTGCAATTACCTAGGTAATTCAGGATTTAAATCTTAAATCTGCCAGGAGGTGTCTCTACACAGACAAATAAATTTTTTTTTCTTTTATTCCTTTTTTATTGTTTCCTTTTAATCCTTAGCTAATATTTCTTTGTACAAAGCAGTGGAAATAATTTTAAATTATATCTCGGTGAAGGTCAGCTATGTCTTTACATGTGTCAACACATCAAAATCGAGGCAGTTTCAACATATTATTATTGCATGTAAATAGCCATTTTTCACCCTTGAAGAAAATTCTGCTAGAAATGAGAGTGTATTTATAGTATAAGGATCAAATTTTCTGGTTTGGGCCTTACTCCTTTGTAGAAATCTTTAATGTCTCCTCCTCAAAACACAAACTGCAGAGTTGAAAATTTAGAGTAATAATTATGAGCCGGTATCTTGGAGGGGAAATGCGCTTGGTGTTGATACTGAAGAAGCTGCAAATATAAATGTATGTGCTGCTTTAAAAGTGTTACTTTAAAATAACATCTAGGCAATCACAACAGCTACAGTCACTGAGGTGTTTTTCACCCTATACTTTTTAGAAGGCTGTTTTTCTGTACCACCAGAATTCTCATGGCTGAGATACATTTTTTGGAGAAGTTTAGCAGTAAAGGTTATTCCTTCAGAACACACAAATAAACAAATGCAGGGTGCTCATGGGAGACGGATTCTCTGAAGCTTGTCCTCTGACATGACCCTTGACCTCTGAGCTTTTAATATTTCTGGACTCTGTCATTATGTGAAAAAAATACAAATATATATTTTTTAAAATTCCTTGTGAAGGAGTTCTACTTTGCTATCTCATGCGGGTCCCATGCTATTAAAACACTCATAATTTATTGGTCAGAATGACTGCTTCAAAACCCTCTGAGGAGTTAAGCATTGTCTCTTATTTGGACCTCTAATTTAGGTATTAATCCAGAATTATTCCTTTCAATACAAAGTCTTTTGTTAGAACTTTTCAAACAAGTCTTATGTTAGAACATCTTCTCCTTTTAACTACAGCTTGAATGCAGATTATTTAACATTTATCAAGCATTTCCCTACCAGGAAATTTAATCATTACTGGGCTAAAAGTGATTGTTCTGGATTGCAGAAATCTATTTTCTCCTTTGATTAAAAGTGTGTCTTGCTCTTCTTTGCCTTGTCTTTGAAGTGCATTTTAGTCTGCTTTCCTTTGAGACATGTCAGAATGTGGGTTTTGTTTTGCTAAAAGGTCACCTCTGGCATATTGGAGGGATTAGTCAGTGCTTTGCATTGTGTTTTCTGCAGACGACCATCTTTTCAGGCTGTCTCACTAGTCATTTTCAGCGTCAGACGCCTATGCAATGAGAACCAATTGTGAATCAGCCTGTCATTTAGGATCCCAGCAGAGTGGGGGGATAAAAATGAAAAAAAAAATTACAAACATACAGGTAAATCATATGCTGCCTACTTTTTTTTAAAGGCCACATTTTACCTCTTTTGAGCACTACGCATGGAGAATACTACAGGGCTCAAACATTCCTGCTGTGTTCCTTTAGGGTATGTTGAGGAGGTGGTTTTGGTGGGGTTTTTAAATTATGTTATTTTTGGGAGTTTTTATTAAATCTTTGTGAAGTTGAAACTACATCACTTTCTTGTCCCCTTCCTTGGCACAATAAAAAGGAAGGAACACAGCTCTTCTCACACAAATGAATCTTAAGGCTGTTCAGTGAGACAGCAGACCTATAGTTTACTTTTATTATTGTCTGTCTTTTCTTTTGTGAGTTACTGTTGTTAATGTAGCTCCCTACTGCATCTTGTCCCAGCATCTTCATTTGATTACCTTTACTATGTAACATTTTTACTTAAAGAAGGAATTAATAGTTTTATTCACCAGCAGAGTCTCATAGGCATCAGGGCTGTGGCCACACATCAATTAGCTTACAATTAATTACAGAGCTGGCTCAAGAGAATTTTACATAAAATCCTTAACGCAGCATCTAAACCTGCAGCATTTCTTAGGTGTACTCATGTCAGTGTTAACATCAGCTGCTTTGGGTGGCATCTTGTCCAGGCTACAAGTGGATCACTCCCTCCGGAGGCCTGGGCCCGTGTAGCTGGACTTCTGCCCAGGAGCCAGAGTAGCTTCCTTATGGCTGCTCAGAGCAGCTGTTATGCAGCAAAGAAGCACCCTAAAAGATTTCGGGTTGTTTAGAGCTCTTCCTGAACCTTCTTGTCTGCTGTAGTTGCTGGACTGTGTTGCCTGACTGCCTTCCTTTGTTTTGCAAGGCGAGCTTCTTTCCTCACCAAGCTTGAAAGTATCTTGTGAAGATGCATATGGTGACATGGATTTGGAGTCAGGCTAAGCAAAAGCTGAATTTTCTTTACATATTAGAGAAAAATCCTGTCTCTACAGTGTTGTAGAGTAATACTGCACACTGAGGATCAAACCCATTTAATGCTGCACTTGACAACTGGTATAGCAGTGAATAAATGCTCATGTCAAAGCAAGCAGTGTGTGCTGTTGTAATAAAAACAGATGTGGCAGACTGAAAACTTTGAGACTTGGTACTTTTGTTTCTTTTCATCTTCTTGTGGTATTGCTGATGTATTTTTTTACATTTGTATTATTTCCAAAGAAATGGAAAATGTTAGGAACCAGCAGAATATATTTTATTTATAAAATCTGAACAAAATTGTTACAGGTTCTAATAGTTTTCTGTGAGTTTATGGTACAAAGAAGGTCACAGTTCAAAGAAAAATGGAAGTGTGCTTACCATTTGCAGCTCTTCTGATTCTTCATCTGGTACTTTAACTTGTAACTGCTCTATTTTTTGGATAGTGAGAAATCTGTGAAAGAAATTAAAGCAAGATTACGTCTTCATTAGATACTTGATATGACAGTGTTAGGAAAAGGTGAAGCAAGAAATGGTATTTAGCTCTGTTTCTATGAGATTTAAACCCTTTTGTGGTATTCTGAAATACCAACAACACCAAAATAAATTGCAGCCTTGGAATAGCAGTATCAAAATTGATTTTGGTATGGATATATTTTGGAGTGTAGTAATGTATAGCAAGTTTTTGTAAGGCTTCAAGCCCTTCTTTTTTTTCCCTCTTCTTTTTTTCGTTTCTCTCACTAGAAAACTGAAGTTCAGAGCCTAAACATTATTAAGAGGTGGTGCCACGAGTAGAATAGTTTTGAACAGAAGGTAAAGAGGATAATTGAGAATCCAAAGCAAACAGCAAGAGATCTGCTTTGCTGTCACAAGACTACTGCAGCATCTCTGAGACAGTTTTCTGTGCTGTTAGAGTCACTGTGTGCTCAGTAAGGAAATGCAGTCTTTTTGGAAAAAATTGTATTTCTGTAATTATTTGAAAGAGATACACAGAGATACATATTCTTAGACACATTTTCAAAAATTAAAGGAGCTTAAAAATCGTGATCAAAAGCAGTTTGTTTCATTACTTAAGGAACCAGCTTTTCTAAGCCAAGCAGGAAGTTCTCTTCTGTTTGCTGTTGTGTAGCTGAAGTCTGGAGCACGGATCTGATGGAATTCAGTTCTCCACAACTGTAAATAAAGCTGGAGCAGCATTGTGAGTGTGCTGGAACAGATTATCTGACGTTAGCAGCGAATCAATGCACAACATTGTAAATAGCACTGGATGGATACTTAACACGTGTAACCGCGCATTGGCTCCTGCAGTGCAGATATGATGCCTGTGAGCTGTGTGTTGATCCAGTCAGCCTGTTTCCTGAGCCTCTTGCATCTATCATACTTAAACCTCTAAGTATCTGGGGTTGTCCAGGCTAAATAGCAAAGCTGTGTAAGAGGAAATAGGCCCGTTCTAGCACGTCAGAAAAATTGAAACCCCTGCTCAGGAAATGCTGGCGATGAAGTTGCAGACTAAGCCTTTGCATTGCTGAGGAAACTTGCCTGTCTGACCATCCAGGAGCCACTCTGGCAGTCACACTCCACCACTTGAGCTGGGATCAAAGCCGCTTTGCAGCTACACCGCCTGCACTCACACAGGCCTTTCTCTGAAATAGATCACTTCTGATTTTCACGGTGGTAATTCTAACCAGATTTATCACTTCATCTACAAATAAGATGATGAGTGCAGCTGGCATCTCAAGTCGTGGGTACGATCACTTATCCCTACCCTCCATCAGCATACAGCATTTCCCCCCAGCAGCATTCATGTGTATTTCATTTCAATGACTCGTAAATAATCTTGTTCTTTTAGCTGCAAATTAAGTGGGCAATGATTGATGTTTTTCTGGGCAGCATACTGATACATTATTTACAGTTAGTACTGCTAATATTGTTTGGTGTTTGTGCAGGTTTATTCCCCCAAAACCTCTACGTGCAGAGATGCTGTAGAGATACTTTTCTTATGCTTCATTTGGTAAGACTTCCCTGTCATCTTTCTCCTTGGATTGTTGGTAGAAATTTTCTTCCTCCTGCTTATTACAGGCATCCCTGAAGGATACTAATTGTTTTATGTATGTGCATTCCCTTGAAAATATAAGTAAGTTACTTTAGCAACCAGCAGTACATTCCAGAGAACAGATATATTATTTTTATAAAAGCCTCTCATCCCTAGAGACAGGAACAGTGATCTTGAATGTCTTCCTAGGTAAAAATCAATGGATCTTATTTGTATATGTGCTCCAAATGTAGTTTTCTCTTGCATAGTTTCTTTTCCTTGTAAAGTTCACCTGAGTCTGAGCATCTATTTTGGTCACTACAATTAAAGAGTGTCCCTCCTAATGCATACTTGTTGCATGGCTGTGTAACTGTGCTCTCATTTTGTGATAACATGAACATTATAATTTTTGTGGCTGCATGCTTTGACATTTAGTGTTGCATGGTGAATTATTCTGGGAGTCCACACTGCAAATTGTGGGAGCAACTCCTCTGTTCTTTCTGTCTCCATCAGCAAACTGAAGCATTCCTGCTGGCACAACCAGTTAGTAGTATTTATGATAAACCAATTAATGAGGTTTATTACGGAGCACTAGCAGGCGTGCTCTTCAACATCATTCTGTGCTAATGCCCATCCTCAAATGTTCGTCTTGTTTGCTTTCAGGCATGTTTTGCCTCGCAGAGAACACATTGCTGTTCAGTTCTCAGCCCTTTCACAGTCGCATTTGCACTCTTAATTCAGAAGTATGGCCAAAGCTTTCCTATGTGTTCCAAAACTGGATTATTCCTAAGCTTTTGCGTGTGCCTGACTGAAGATATTCCTTTTCAGGAATCTTTTTCAGATATTCCTTTTCGAGGAAAGCAGACTGTGTGCTGTTCAGTGTTCTGCTTGTAGCACAGGTCTGAGTGTGGCGTTCACTTATTTAACATGTCCTTTTGCCCACTAAGGAATAGCTACACCTTACTTAATTAGTTTATCAAGACAGACTGTACATTATTATTTATAAAGTAAGTTGCTTTGGGATAATAATGCTGCTGCATTGTCCATGAAATGAATAAAAATTTGAACATTATGTTCACATATATATGTGCGTGTCAGACACCGGCTTTTCCCATGCCCCTTGTCTTCAGATACTACTAATTTTCTGTTGTTTTGACAGTGTACAAAATAGCATGCCCTGGAGACAGCAGGGCTATGTTGTTAATTCCTGTTCCTAGCCAGGCCCATGGAATCTGTTTTGGTTTGGAATATGGGAAGGAATGAGGCTGTGGGAAATGGTGTTTCTGTCACTGGTTAAAGAAAGCTGCCTTGCAAACTGTCATATAGGCTTAAATCTGGATTGTGTGAATCCAGAGTATGTGAAGACATTCACCAATGTACTGCATTTTTCCTCACTAGCAAAAATAAACAATTCCATTTCAATGCCATTTCCCAATTTTTGGCCTCCTCCTTGGCTCATTTCCCAAACAACTGTGTGAACTCTGAGCTGGGGATGTCTTTCATTCCCACTGCCCATGTTGTTTGTTCTAGCTACTGGATCTTTTTCACTTCTGGGAGATGCTGCATCTCTCTGTTTCTCTGCCAGATTAATTACTTTTGGCTCCAGTGGGCTTCGTGCTTGGAGCAGAGAGTGCTGAGTGCCTGGTCAGAAGTGTTACAGTTTCAGGGAAGGCAGATGATGAATTTCCAGGCTATTTCTATTTTGGGGTTTGTTTGTTTGTTTGTTTTGTTTGTTTCCTTTCTTCTTACTGTTATGTAGTAATTGCAATTTAAAATTTTTTTCTCTCTGTACTCTCTTCCTATAGAGAAGTAACATTTTCAAAAAATCCTCCAAGATCCCGTGAGGAAACAGTAACCAGTCTTTCACTTCTTTACTTGGGCACACACAGAAAAAAGGACAAAGAGCACAGCCATCTTGTCAGTGCAGCACAGAGAACAGTGAAATATCAGTAGAGGATTTGTTTCTTCATGCTCTTAACTTTTTTCTTTGTTGATATTAAAGCATAAATTATTCCTAATGCAGTTCTTCCTTAAACATTCATTGTACGCTGATAGGCTCAGCAGAGGTGGGATCACCCGGGGAATGGATGACTCAGGCTTTTACACACTGAGTCAACAGTCACAATGAGTAGATTCATATACTTTTGGCATGTAAGTACAAGCTGGCGCTTCATTTCACTGAGTTTTGTTGATGAATTTTTCCAGAATTAATTCAGACATAGTGAAGTATTGAGAAGTAACATGGCATGTGGTCTGCTTGGGTGTAGGTTATGGTGGAAAGTGCGTTGATGTTGTTACCTGCTCTCACGGTGTTACATTCGCAGTTAAGGAAACAGCCTCAGCATGCCTTTCATGCTTGTGTTTTCATCAGTTTCTGTTTGAGTAGTACACCAATAATACCTAGCACACATGTTTAAATATATAACATGTAGCTGGTCTTCTGCTTTCCTAACTGTGTAATGTTTCACTTTGTCCACTTTGTTTCTTTGAAGACCTAAGGTTTTCAGAGGTACTGATAGTAAAATAGTTCAAAGGGCAATAATGCAGCATAGGGCTGTGAAGCTTGCCAGGCTGCGAACAGGATATAACAAGATTTTATTCTTTGGCATCAGCTTAAAAGTAGTCCTTTTGTTTTGTTAAACTTTTCATTTGGGCTGTTTTGAAGGGAAGTGATGCACTGTGGCTCAAACTGACAGCTTCCTTGTTCTTTACCAGGGGCAACTTTATTGAATATCCTCTCTGATTGCAAGGCGAGTTGTGAACAGCAGTAGCCCAGTGTCACAATAGAGATAAATAACACTGTCATCAAAGTAGATGCAGGTTTCATTTAATTTCATTTATCCTTCTGTACCGGTGTCTCCCGAAGAGTTCTGATGCTTTATGCTGATCGTCCCTACTGGAGATATGCAGATGAGTTATTTTCCTGTCAGCTCTATCCAGTGAAATTCAAGATCATGCTGCTAGGCCACCTTTTTACAGGAAAAATGATCTAATGACTGGATTGCAGTACTGTCACAGAAATAAATTGTCTCCTATGCTCAGATAGCACCAAGGTGGTGACCACTTAATGCAAATCTTCTTCCTATTGTTAAAGGTTTCTCAATAGGATAAAAGCCTGTGCTCTTGGTAGCTAAAAGATTTAGTCACATCTAGATAATGTATTTGAGACAATCTACAAGTAGATCAAACTATTATTTGTGGGGGTTTTACCTCCATTTATCATGCACTAGTACATTTTGCAAAAGTCCAGCTGTGGGGCTCCTGGCAGAGTCACTAGTAGTGTTTTTTGGGGATCTAATTTTATTTTTCCTAAGTGTCCATGTCTCTTTGTTTTTCTCCCTTTTGTTGTATTCAATTAAATTTTGAGCTGGCTAGCCTTCCTTTGTGGTGGGTGTGAAAAATTTGACTGTCTTGCTGTTCCAGCTTCTGATGGTGAACATGAGCTCTCTTGCCATTTCTCTGAAACTGTGCTACATTCTGAAAAAATTATTATGGAGTGCAGTACTTGAGGGTTGTATGGTGGCATGAGTTCAGGTTTTGTGGGGGAAGTGGCTGTATTTGGAAATCTCAGTGATCTGCTACTACTCCTGTGATCAGCTTTAGAGAGGACAACATCAAATAGTGTCAAAAGGTGTCTGTCCAAACTTTTGTGCTTTGGCAACTGCTTTTCAGAAAGTCTACTTATGTAATTTTTCAGGTGATGTCAAGTAGTGCTAATATTCAGTCATTTAATAATGTGGTGAGTCTTAGCAGCAAAGACTTGCTGGCAACTCTCTTTTTGAGCCTGGTGTTGTTACATCAGCTGTTTCATAAACAATTCATCGTGCACAAACTTTTATGCTTATCCCACTTTTTCCATCATATTATAATAGGGTCAGTTTGAGATTATGAACAAGGAGATTTCATTGGCAATTTGGACTAAAAAAACCTTTAATTTCTGAAGGTTAGATTTAATTGTCTCCCTGTCTCTTTTAGCTGTAATAAAAGAGTGACAAAAAAGCTTCAGCCAGTTTTCCTTTTATTTACTCCAGCAGCAGGTTCAAGCCCAAAGGAAAAAAAAAAGGTATAAAACAAGCTGAGTTGGCCTTTTGTATGTATCAGAGCTTTTCTAGCCTTGGCCTCTCATCAGACCAAGTTTGCTTGCTGTGAGGATAATCTGCCTCACCTTTTGAAAAGTTAAAGGTCAGCTGCACTGGAGGAAGCCCCTGGTAGGCAGTGGCTCATAGAAAATACCCTCAGCTCTTTCTTGACAATTACTCTCTCTGAAACTGTAAGCTTTTCTTTGCTTGCCTCAGGCTTCTGAGATCCCAGGGTAGTTCGTTACCCTGCAGAAAGCACTGGGTAGGTCCCACCACAGTGTTCACTACTGTATATTCCTTAGGGAAGAATGGAAGGTGGATGGTTTTTGCTTTTGAGCCAATGCGTGCCTCATTAATCTGCATCCCTTCTGAGGAGCAGCTAATGGTGCATTTGTTTATTTATTTCCTCCTCCTTTTTCTTTGGTGCTTTTACCCTTTCAGATTGAAAGCACAAGGTGTGTTAGTCTAAAGAATGATCTCAGTCACCTGCATGACTCTGAGCCCAGGATAAAAATGAATTATTAAACCAGAACTGAATTTCTCTATTAGGTAGAATGTTTTAATAATGATGCTATATAGACAGAATGCAATTCTCATTTATATACCAGTCACTGACAAAAGAACTGGTTATGTTGCTGTCTGCTTTTAGGTGTGTAGGTTTATATCTGATGACTAGTTCTGCAAAGTTCACAAGTAGTAACAAACTATATAAACCAACCTAATCACTGATAGCAGTTAGCTGGTTTAGAATGTGTTTGAAATGGTCATGTAACTGGGAAAATTGTCAGATGAGAGGATCCAATTAGGCTGCTAAGGGAGATTTTGTGGGCAAATTAAATGAGTGCTTATGCAAAATTAACTGCTATTGCAGCGTGTGTAAGTGTGCGCGTATGCGCACGCACGCTTGTGGACTGGAGCTGATGAGCCTCTGGCAGGGAGCTTTGCAGAAGCTGCAAGTATTTTTAGTGGAAACGAAATCTCAGCTCAGTTCTGCAGCATGTGACTTCCTATTTCTGTAGGTTACTTCCAAGGGACTTCCTCTGACTTGTCTCCGGAGATTTAATCTGGAGCTGGAGCATGGTCTGCTTTTTCCTGTGCCTGTGACAGCATTTTCCCGGAGTTTGCTTTTGAGTATTTTATTTTTATTTTGTACTGTCTCCAGCATGCAAGGATCTAGTGGCTGCTACCCGTGATCGGAAGCTGAATACGTTTATCCAAGTCTCAGTGGTGCATCCAGCAGAGCACATTTTGACGCGGTATTCAAGCACTGAAATCGTGGAGGTGAGAGTCTTTCTTATTCAATTAACATGTTGATTAATGGATCGCTCATTTCTTCCTTAGAAAGTGAATGAGGAATAAAACAAGTTAGTGCATAGTCTTAGGTAAGACAAGCGCACTCTGGCAGTAAAGCATACCTAAGTGTGCTGTAGTTCTTGGCATTTAACCAGGATAAACAGAAATTAACTTGGCTTTTCATGAAAGCTCTGTTGTTCCAAGTAGAGGCATGGAGAATATTCGAGTTCTCCAGACACAGGTTTAGAATGAAACAGGGAATAGTAGCTCTCATGAAGGAACAAGGCAATGCAAAATAAAACTAAATTAAGAGTACAGCGAGTTTGCAAAGTATTTTTAAATTGCAGAAAAACATAGGTGTATTATGCAGTCTGTTATCCTGTTGATTTCTTGTTCTATTTTTTTCTCCATTAGAGAGTTGATGCTTTTGCAATTTGAAAAGTATCACCCTACATGAATAATTTGGGAAAAGAATGTGTGTACGTAATGTCTGTGACTTTATATAAAATAATTAATAACTTGCATCATACATTACAACAAAAGTTGTCTGAGGCTGTTTTGCTAGTCCTCACTTTGCTCTGTAAGCATCGGTGTCAGAAACAGCAAAAATGGTTCAGAGAAAATGAAGGGTGAGCTATGTAGGTGTAACTTGCTTAACTTACTGGAGAGGCTCATTAAGAGCAGGGAAGTTTCATTGTAAACACACACACGATTTTGCCAGAGGCTCATTTTAACTGTTAAATACAATGAGAATATTTCATGAGCTCTTTGTGTGATTACTTTCAACCAACTACTAATTAAATTATTATGGTTTCAGCCCTCAACCCGCCTGAAACTGCTTAATTCAGATGTCTTGTATCTGATCAGGATGTTTCATTGGAGACTGTCTGGAATTACGTCGAGCAAAAGATGAATAGATAACTATATATTTTTTTAAATAGAAGTTGGTGCATTTCCTAACACAATGTCCTAGACCTCAATAAATTCCTGAATTTGTTTTGTTAAGGTTCCCAGCTTTGTATTCAAGCTTTGGTGGAGGAGAAGGCAGGAGCACAGAGAGTTATTTCTTGAAGACAAATTACCTTTGTCATGCACAATCCTTTTTTTTTTTTTAATTTAATGGAAAATTTAAGGATACGTGCCTGGTAATCTTTGGAAATTACGTATAATTAAACATTAAGAAATTATAAGCAACATTTTGTATGATTCATTTAATTGTATATCTTTAGCTATGATTAGTTATTTCTGTGTACAACTCTTGGATATAATCATAATGTTTCAAAGCACAGGAATACTATTTTGTTGCAGTGCTGCCTAAAGAGGAGTATCTTAATCCCCCCTCCACAAATCAATATCCTTAATACACTATCGAGAGTCTCTGTAGCATTTCTATACACTTATTATTGTGGCTTAATGAAGATGCCTCTTTTTTGTATGTGTGTGCAAGTTAAATCTTTATTTCATTTAAATTAAGATGAAATTGCGGTACTTTCAGAAAGTGTTGTGGGAATAAGAAAGGGTTTGGTTATTACAGGTTGTATTCCAGAACCTGATACTGGCTGAGCTGTTTAAAGATGTGTTGCTAGGCTCTGCTTCAGAAGCATTTCATATCCTTTCCAGTTAAAAAACTTTCCAGGAAGTTGTTGTAGTTTTGTTTGGGTTTTGCTTGTTTGTTTTTAGTTTTCCTGATAAAGTTTTAAGGTTTGTTTTTCTCATTGATTGGGTAATAATACTGAGCTGTTCCCATCTCTCTGCTGTAGATAGCTGACAGCTTTTGGGTTTCTGTACCTCCATACTGACATCCCACACATTGCACAGCTGTTACCTTACTGAGTGTTTACTCATGTTGCACAGGGTACAAAAGATCCACTCTTTTTGACTGGTGTGACCTTCCCACCGGAATACCCCATCTATGAGGAAACTAAAATAAAACTAACAGTCTATGATGTCAAAGATAAATCCCAAGACACGGTAAGTGCTTCCCTTCATTTATTGCACAGATCTTACTGAGGAATAAGTTTCTTGCTGTGTTGTTCTTTGGCTCTCATTAGCAAATGGGGGAAATGGGTCGATGTAAAATTGGTTTTGTTGTTCTCTTGTGCCTAAAATCTACTTTATCTGTTGTTGATGTATTAGAGAATAGAGAAAGAGAACCATGCACTTAAGATGGGCATTTTTTTGTTGGCTTTTTAACTGGTTACATGAATCAGCACATGTATTCCCGGCAAATAAAAGATTGATCTGATGAGCTTTTTGAGGACAGAGAACACATGGAATACACTGAGATAGCACCACTGTGAATAATTTTTCAGAAATATGTTTCTGATAATATTTTACTTATATGCACAGATCAGAATGACAGTAGAGCCTATAACTTGGGAGAGAGCTACTCATATTTTACTTTAATCTCTTGTGTGGTGATACCTGCAGCTTTTCTGTTGCTGCTTCTGTTATTGATTTGTAGCAGTCCAAGCTCTACAGTGTCACAGCTAAAGGTGAATCATTTGGGGCTCTGGTGTTGTACATTCTTGGATACAGAGTCAGCTTTTTATTCTTGGAAGTTACTCACTTGAGCTGATATATGGAGGTCAGTGGGACAATCTGAGTGATTTAACTGCCAAAGACAGAGCTTGAGTGCCATTTTATGTGCTCCAGGTAATCTAAGACAGCCTCACAGAGCTAGATGTCATTGTAGGACCTATGGGAGATGTGTGTTTTTCTTCTGTGGCAGCTGGAGTCCAGCTGATAGTTTGCTCTTGGGCATCAAGAATGGCCCTTGACACCTGTATTTAATTAACTGAATTGCTCTTTACATATCTGTAGTTGGCACCCAGCATGATTAAAGAAAGTGCAAGCTTGTGTCCTGACTGTATATGTGTTCATTATCTATAAGAAGGAAATTAAAGACATAATTTAAAGCTTGGGACTGTCTTTGAACTGCTTACAAAAAGTAAAGTTCTATGTTTTGAGAACTCATAATTTTTTTCAGGTAGAAAAGTATTGATCTGTTTGTTTAAATTTTCAACCTTTGTGAGCCAATAGGTTGGTTCTGTCCCCTCACTGTGCTCTTTCACAGGAATGTGTGGAGTATTTTAGGCATAGAATCTGGATTTCTTCTCTGTTTAAGAATAACCGGGGAAGGGGCATGTATGTGCATTTTCGTAACGTATATATTTTAAATTTGGTAATGGATTAGACTACAGGGGCTTAAAATGAGATCTGCTGTTTACTCAATAGAGTTGTCACCTGTGGCCAGGTAACAGGCATTGAGCGAATGGAGTTGGACTTTGTTCTTCTCTTCCAGTTTCATTCTGACTGACAGATGCTGGAAAATAGTACCTTATCTGTAAGTGATAAAAGTGGACTGCATTCATAGTACTGTTCCCTGTACTACTGCTTTTCTGGCTGCAGGCTTCTCTACTGCCACTTATGCAGGAGCAGATCTACCCTAGAGAATTAATATAATTTGATAAGACTTTTGCAAACCTGTAAGAACTTTTTGTAACTGTTCTTCACTAGTGTAGTACAGGACTAGAGTCTCTCCCAGGGAATCCCATTGACATAGCTTGTAAATCATGAGAGAATACCTTTTTCTTTTGTCATAGCGTTTCTGTTGTTCCTATGTGAAACATTCTAGATCTATAGTCTGTAGTATCTTCTTGTAGGGGAAAATATTAATCCTATCTCTGGTTTACATACATTTAGCATTTTTTACTACTCAGCCATTCTAAAGCTGGATGTAGGTAAGAAAAAATTAAATAAGATGTAAGAGTTAAATCAAGGTGGGCTGCAGCATAGGTGAATGACCCCAGACTATCCTGGTTGCAGCTTCATTTGTGACAATATTTGGACCTCTGTTTCCATCCTAAAATATCAGTGATGATAAAACTTGTCTTTCTTACCTGTAATTAATTAGAAGCCATCACACTTTCTATTAGTTTGGGCGACTTTTTTTCAAGTCTGGGTGTTTATGTGGATTCATAAAAGTCAGGTTTAAATGAGCTATAATTTGATACCATTACCGTCATAGCTGCGACAGCACAGACCTCCATGCTTGCTTCACAACCCAAGAAGTGAGATATGTCCTTTTGGCAGTAAAACTGCTCCAGGTGCTGTGGTGTCACAGTTCTGATTCTCTAGTCTACAGTAAAGCTGGATTTCTTGTTCCTCAAAAAGTGCTGCCACATATTACGACTGCCAAATGTAGTCCCACCATTTCTCCAAACAGACAGGTAATCCAGCTGGGGGCAGAGGGGATTCCAGGCCTGCTAGGTGTGCCCTGCTCTTCCAGGCTGTGCTCCAGAGCAGACACCAGCTCAAATAATTGGGCATTTATGGCAGAAATAAACCTTGGATTTGACTGTGAGATATTTTGCTGAAATTGTGCTACAGTAATAATTCCCACAGCATCAGGGCAATACTACTGCTTGCCTTGGTTAATAAGCTCAGAGTAGCTAATATCCCTTTTCACAAATATATACTTGAACTTTTCTTATTTTTCTTGTAATTAAAATGGAACTATAAGAAGTGAATTCTGTGCATTAATTAAACTCAGTAGGATTTTACTGTCGCGAATAGAAGACTGTAGAGAAGGCGAGGAAAGGGCAGTGAGTACATCACAGGGTAAAGCGTTTTCTTGGGTTTTGCCTAAACCTGACTACTATCTACACAAGAGAATTAGCTCTCATTTTCAAACCTGCTGGATTTTTACTATAATACAAAAATAACTAAATACTTCTCGGTTTGTGCGCACAGGTCATAATATTAAAGTGGAAGAGGACGCTCTTCACTGAGAAACAACCAGAATTTAGTTTTGGCCTGCTCTTTTAAAAAATCTTGAAAATAACCTTTCAATGCTAGTATTCCTGTACCAGAAAGCAGATAGTTACTTCACTCTTGCCTGTCATTTAACTTATATCATGTAAGAAGTGCGGTTTAATTATATTGAAATACCGTGCAGCTGGGATCACATTCACTGTGCTTGACACACTGAATGTTCTGACTGCACTTTTCACTTTTTATGCATCTCTGTCTGATGTTGGTCATAATTATATCTTGGCTGTGTCAGACTTTCTGTAATTGAGGTTTTTTAATGCAATGAAACAGGGGTTTTTGTTTGTTTTGACTAGTCTTTCTAAGTGATTAGTTACTGTAAGTTTTCATGTAAATAGAAACTTTTAAAAAAGACTACGGTATTCCCAGTTTACTTTGGTATACTTAGAATAAAGTAGTTGGAGTGTTTATGAAATATCATTTAAATATATCCAGTGAAGCCATGCATACAAATCGGTGGGTAATACCGTGTCATAAAAAATGTATAGTGACACCTGTTTCTACATCACAAAGATTTTTCTTCCCATATTGCCATGAGCAAATTTATGTTTTGCTGGCTTGAGCTATGCCGTCTTTAGGATTTTAGAAAGTTGTGTTTTGTTGTAATGCTGGGGCTATACCCATTTTTTGTCATTGTCCAATAAGATTGGAATTATAGGCTCATAAACCATTCAAAAATTACCCCTGTCCCACTTTTGCACAAGCATGCTGTTCTTACCTTTCTTATAGGCATGCAGGTTAGCCCAGTTTGGTCTAGCAAGTTTTAGAGTTGAAGCCAGGCTCATTCACTGGGAAAATACTGCAGAGCACGTCAGGTACCACTGCCACATGACAGCCACAGAAAATACAAAGCTGGTGATTTTGTGTGACGTTGTGAGGAGCCTAGTGACTAATCTGGGAGGCAGCAATTGTTGTTCTGTGTTCGGAATATGTGTGTCCTGCAGCAAGAGTTCTGAACTTCATACTCAGTGAGCTGGGCCGCCTCTTTTTCATCCACACGTGGACAAGTTCTGGGAGCAGAGGACAGGAGTAATTTTCTGTTCCTGCTGGGCACTTTCTGTATCTTATCTTTGCATCACCTCTTCAAAGATAATCTCCTTTGGATGGATATCACTACTGGAATTCATGTGTGATACTGAAAGCTACACACAGCCACTCCAATGTTATCTCCTGAGAGCAAGGAGAAACTGGATGTATAAAAGGCTGTTGAAATATTACACATTTGACAGTCTGGTCTCCCTTTTTTTACTTCCCAAATTTCATCTTAATCACTGAGAATAAAATTAGATTAATTTGATAATTTTAGAAGTAGTGGGGCTAGAAGTTCTGTTTTGGATATGGGAACATATGTTGTAGCAATTTTAGATTACTTAGGCTTTAAATTACATGTCTTTTAACTCCTGAGGTTTGAATCTTCTATTAAACTTGTTCACTAAGAATGAAATTTTGCAAAATGTTTTGCCTTGTGTGTTTCTTGATTGTGATTCAAGTGTCCCTGTTAAAATTGAATCCCACTGGGGTGAGCAGAAAATGAAGACTGTCCATCATGACAGAGGCATTTTGAGTTGAGCTGTGAAGCCAAATCTGAAGCGACAGCATTCCGTGTTCCCTCGTGGGCATTGATCCCTGTCACACCACCACCACCATCATGCAGTTTGGTCTTTGGTGCTTTGCCATCTCTGCTGAAGAGACACAGTCCTGGAACGTTAGGAGTGCTGCAGAGCAGTGTGTGAAATACATTAGCAGAGATAAATGTGAAATCTTGTACCTCGCCTTCCTGCTCTCTGCCCGCACCAGAGTGCACTCAGTCCCTCACTCCTGTGTATGCTAAAAATACCAAAGAAGTTTCTCTTCAAAAATTGAAGCAGTGTTGAAAGTGCTATTCTTTGTTTAAAGAAAAAGCCACTAAAGTCTTCCCTTTCTCAGTTCTGTTCACTGCTATCTATGCAGGATTTGCAGACAAATATTGCCTTAAATTAGAAACTCTTATGACCTCATTCTCCTTAATAGAGCAGTACTGTAGAGTACTGAAGTCCTACCCACAGAAATACTTGAAATAAAGCTTTAGATGTTCACGTTTCTCTTCAAAATAATCTATTTTTTTCCATAAATATATACTTGATTATAGTTTTCCTTTTGCCTCAGGCTGGATGTTCTTATTAAACATCATTATTAGGATATTGAGAGGGAGAAAAATGTTTTTTGATTCTTCTAGGCACCTGCATGTGGAATCCACCCAAAGTATTATTGTCAGTCTTTCTCAGTATTTTTTAAGATTCTTGGATACATAAGGGGGCATTCAAACTGCTGACTTTCCTTTGGGTTTATACTGATATAAAACCTTTCTTTGAACTGGCTGAAGGTACAAAAAGGTTTCATATATCTTAGCGTATCTGTAAGAGAATTGAGGATAAGTGTCAAGACTGGGAAAGTTACAGTTACAGACTTAAAGTCCATTTGTAGCCTTACTGCTCTTTGCGCCTAGCCCTTGAAAATTCAATGGGAGGATTTGGCTTTGGAAAAATCTTTCTCCCTTTGAAACTATCTACTTTTTCTCCTACCCTTTTATTACTTTTTTTTTTCTTATTGAGGCAAACTCTTCTTTATTGCTGTATCTTCAGGGAAAATTGTAACCTACTGTTTGTTAATTTTCCATTTTCTTTTCCGTTTCTACCTACTCTGCCAATCAAATGCTACTGCTGCCTCACATCAGGCAAAGGTTTGTTCTAAGAGCTGACATTTGGGAAGAGGTTTGTGAAACTACCTAGGAATGAGACCAATGATATTCTCTAAAAGTGTAAAGTGTTGCCTTGAAAATTGCTTAGAAAGGAAGGAACTAATTAGTAAATGATAACATTTTCCTGTAGATTTTATTTGAACCAGCTAGGGATTTCAGCAACATAGGCATGATTGTTGCAGTCACTGTAGCACTGTCTAAAAAGCTTGCAACTATATTATTCTTGTATATCCTTCATTGCTCTGCCCCTCACTAGACCAGCACAGAGGACATCAGAACAGTCAAACAAATCCAAGGTGGCTTTTGCACTGCCCTGTCATTTCTAATGATGACTTTTAGTGTTCAAGGGGCACATGCCTTGTACGGAAGGCTGGAATGTTTTCCTCTAAAATATGCATGCTGCAGTGAATAGAGGAAACAAAGCATGGCATAGTGTTTCTGTAGTCAGTGTGGAGCAACCTGGCTGTGAAAACATGACCTCAAATTGTAGAAGATGCTTCTGTCCTTCTAGAAGGTTGATCTGCTTTCCTTCCCAGTGCCTTTGATGCTGACATCCCCTGGACAAGGCACTGGAGGAGCTGCTCCTCAGGAGGGATGGCTGCTACTGCCACCCTCATGGGCAGCCCAGGCACTGCAGGGATGAAGGATTTCCTGGAGCTAAATGCAGCAACATGGAAACATCGGAGTCACTCCAAAGATAAGATTTGTTTGTTCTCATTGGTAATTTTGTATTTATTGTTGGGTGAATGATAAAATCTTCCAGCTCAGAGGCCTGGGTACCCAGACAACAGCTGGTCTTGCTATTAAAGTTTGGGGCAAATAAGGCATTAAGTACCTCAGTCTTTTCCTCATCCTTTGTCTCTGTGTGCCTCTGTATCCATTAAAGATGAGGTTCTCCTTAGCCCTCCTTTTGTAGCTAATGTATTTATAGAAACATTTGTTATTGTCTTTTATGGCAGATGCCAAATGAAGTTCCAGGTGGCCTTTGGTCTTTCTAGTTTTCTCTCTGCATAACCTAATGGAATCCTTGTAGTCCTTCTGCATTGCTTTCCCTTCCTTTCAAGGGAAACAAAATCTTTTTCTCCCTGAGATCCAGCCAAAGCTCTTTGTTCATCCAGGCCAGTCTTCTTCCCCACCAGCAGATCTCTTGGCATGTGGAGATGGCCTTCTCCTGTGTCCTTAAGATTTTGTGATGAATGTCCAGCCTTCCTGGACTCCTTTGTCCCTCAGGACTGCCACCCAAGGGACTCAGGTAACCACATTCCTAAGCAGGCCAAACCTTGCCCTCTGAAAGTCCAAGGTGACTGTTCTGCTGACTACCTTTCCTTTTCTGAGACTTAAGAACTCATCATTTTGTGATCACTGTGCCCAGGGCAGCCCCCAAATGCCACATCACCTACCAGTCCTCCTCTGTTCACAAAAAGCAGGTCCAGTGAGGTGCCCTCCCTGGTTGGCTCACTCCCCAGCTGTGTCAGGAATGCCTCTTTCCCACACTCCAGGAATGTCCTAGAGCCTTTCCTCCCTGCTGGGTTGAATTTCCTGCGGAAAGCTGGTAAGTTGAAGTCCCACCACGAGAACAAGGACTACTGATAGTGCGACTTCTCCCAACTTTTTGTCCACCTCTTCATCCTGGTGGGGTGGTCTATCTGTCTTGTTGCCCTTCCCCCTGAACCTTTCCTGTAAACACTTAACCCTACAGTCACTGTCATTAAGCTCTAGGCGATCAGAACCCTCCCTAATACACAGGGCTACCCCACCACCTCTCCTTCCTTGCTTATTCCTTCTGAAGGGTTTGTAGGTGTTGGTAGATATTACACCCTTTGTAGAGATTGATGTAAAATAGAGCAAAGTATCCAACAGGGATTGAAAATATAAAAAGAAAGGTGTATGGAGCAGTGGTAAGTCTGGTCTTGCTTTTGTGTTATGACAGCAGGCACTCAGAGGTTGGAAACAGATCTTTCTTTTGAAGTTTTGGGGTGTGTGTTGTGTGAAACTGGAAACAGCACATTCAATCTGTTAGAACAGATTTTTCTTCCTCTACCACGTGTCTCACAAAAGTGTCTTTTACAGTTATGGCCATGCTTGTACCAGTAAATATTTACATTTCAAATTTTGTACTTAAAAACTAAAGCTGAGCAAATAATTCTATTAAAAAATTACATTAGAAACATATGCATTGGATGTAATGTGAGGCTTTATCTTCTTCAGCAAATTTTTGCAAGAAGAGCACAGTAAATTGCTCTCAGAGTAAACTAGTTAAATGTTTTGTATTATGGTGTATTTTAAATATTTGATGAATAAACATGAAAGGCTTGTGTAATCATTTAGGTTTTCCAGTGCTGTTAGAAATGCATGTATCATTGAATTTTACAGTAATCAAGGCCTCTTTATATAATCATTATGCAGTATTTTACAGAAACAAATTCCCATGTGGCTGAAATTCTCCATGCTTGGCTTTCTTCATGCCAGAAATGAGGATTTTGTTTTGATCTGTTCTTTGTTTTGATCTGTTCTTTGTTTTGTCCTGTTCACCATGGATTGTGTGATCACAAAGGGAGGGCAAAATTTCCTGCCTTCTAGCATACATTTTCTTTAAGGATCTGTTTGCAGCTTGCATAGTGATGGCTGGAAAGCCAGGAGAACAAAGGACAAATGCAGTCTGTAGTGTGGTCAAAATTCAGTGCATTTTGTCCTCTCAAAATCTCTGCAGCATTAATGTGAATGAACACTATTAACAACAACAATTGTGGACCCAGGATTTCAGTGTGCAAAGCAGTTACTGCATTGAACAGATCATCAGCTGCTTTGCAGTGTTATGGCATTTTGTGGTATCTGAGATGTCCCTTCACTGAGGAGTAAACGGACTGCCCTCGCCTTGAATTTATTACTTTTTGGTGAGATCATGGATTATAACCAAGGACTCACTGGCACAGTGACATTAGTTATGTTTCTGTTTAGTCTTTTTGGTGGGATGTTTTTTCACCATTTTGCAGTGATGAGAATATAGTGCATTTTATCCCTCCCCTGCACGCCCCCGCCCCCCGGCCGAGTTCTTTTCTTTACAATCATGATATTTTTAAAGCAAAAATAGTTGGAGACTTTTACAGTACCGTGCAGCTGTTGATGTTTATTCTTGCAGCATTATCATCCTTAAATCCTTTGCCATATACGCAGTCTCACTAATGTGAAATGGAAAAGCTGGAAGTCACAACTATCTAAACCATAAATCTTTAATAAGATTTCATTTTTCTTTTCTTCTTTCTTCCCCCCTCTTGTAGTTCAGAGTAGGGAACAGTATGACTTCCTATTTTACTGGATTTTTCTGCCCCAGCTTTCCCTGCAGGCTTCAGCATATTTCAGTAAGGCACAGCATTTAAGGCATAACCAATGTAATGGCTCATAGAGCTATCAAGGTAACTCGGAGCAAAAATCGAAGATGACAATTAGCAAAGACTGTTCTGTCAGTTTTGACTGTAAAACACCTGACCCACCTTCAAGTGAAATTCAGAGGGCTCTCACTGCAGAGGAAATTGAGAAATGCATTTTGTCTGCAAGTTGATAAGCAGACATGTTGTCATACACATGTCAGGAATAGTAAGGGAGTAGTACATTTGCACCATTTCTGTGTATGTATTCTTGTGAGATAAAAGGAAGGTTTTGAGTGTGTGTGTATTATGTTAGTCTGACTTGATATCTGACTTGACAACACTTTGTGGTGGAGGCTGAAGTCTTCTTACTTCATGTGTCTCACTGTTACATATTGTTGTCTACATTGCTTAGGTTTTTGGTTCTAAGGTAAGACTGTGGACATTTGTCGCTGTATTTTTACTGAAAGAAAGAAAATCACTGGATCTCTGTGGAGCAGAAGTCTGGATCTATTAGCACAAAATTATGCAGGTGTAACTGTGTTGGAAGTTTGCCTCTACCACTTCCACCAAAATCTGGGAGCAGCAGCTGAGGCAGCATTGTATCACAGCTCTTCTGTTTTGTTTTCCCTACTTTACTCTTCAGCAGTTTTACTGGATGTATTGGAAGTGCATTGAGAGATACAAGCTACTTCCTTTGATTGCAGCAGCATCTGTACTGCAAGCAGTTCTATGTAGATATGTTTTGTCTTAAAATGCAGATCCATACGTTTCTGTTGGGAGAAAACCATTTCTCTGTTGAGAACCCTTCAGACAGGGTTGTTTGCTTCCAAACAGAAAATCTGTGTCATGAGGGACAAATGTGATTTTTTGCCTGTAGAAGCCGGCAGTTAGTACATTTTTGAGATGCTTGGAAGGCTTGGATTTTGACACACAGCTGCCTCAGTGGAATCGAACATGGAGGTCCTTGATTTGTTATAGCTGTAGATTCTCACTGCCTCTGTTCCCAGGGAATAACTTGGCAGCTTTTCAAAGAGAAGTAATTGCAAGGCTCTTGCTAAAGAAATTATCTCTGAATGTGGAAGCTCTGGACAGTTACTGCCCAATTATTGCTACCCTGTTCTGAAATAACATCACCCCTGTGAGACAAGGAAGTTTCTGAATAATTAACTGGGTCCAAATGGCTTCCAGGCTTAGGTACGACAGAAGAAAGACTGTCCTTGCAGTATAAATTAAAGTATAGGCACATATACCCAATTTCATTGAGAGGCTTCCTGAGAGACTTTTTCCTGTGTACACACAATACTTTGTGAGATTCATGTCCAAAGTTTCATTGCCCATTAAGACAACCTTGACATTATCAGTTAGCAATCCTCTCCTGGTGAATAAATCTGTCTGGATTTAGAATTAGCTCTGTACAGAGTATTTGATAGTAGGACAGGGGTGGATTCCTTTTCTCTACTCCTTTCTTTATGTTCCTCAGGCAGTAGCTCACTGGCCCCTGGAAAAGGCTCCTGGAGGAAGGACCACAGGTCTTAAAGTTTTCATGCCTGTTTTCAGACATGTGAAACCTCATAATCAGCAGTACATTCAGTTTGAAGACAAAAAGCCTGTTGACTCCAGTTGCATTAAACTCCACAGGAACAAGATACTGGCATTCTTAGCATCTAAGCTATTGTTCCCCAAAATCCATGAGCTATCTATTGAAGGATTTGAAGAGACAGTAACAAGGAGTGAAGGACCGTTATGTAGTTTGAAAAAGTAATGCATTATTTGCCTTGGTTTTGGTTTGTTTCCCCTTTTTTCCTGCCTGTTCATTTTTTTCCAGATTTGCAGTTTGGTTTCCCTGCTAGGTGTGCAGCCTGTTTTGTATGCTCAGGATGGACCATGCTGTGTATTTAATGTTTCTGAAACTCTTAGATGAAACTGCTCCTAGAGTTACCTGATTTTTTTTTTTTTTCACTTTTAGTTAAGACAAATTGGATGTATCCATTGAACTACTAGTGAATATAAGTCCTTTACACAGGAAAAACCTGCAAATTCAGGTTATTTAGACAAAGTAATTCATCCCTCTTATGATCTGAACACCCAGCTCAAGTAACATAAAATATTCTGGATTGTCAATCTCCTCTTTAAGAGAAATTGTCAGGAAATTTGTATTTACTATATTTGCATCTGTGATATAATCACAGTGAATCTTATGAGACTGCATAGCTCAGACATTTCTTTTGATTAGGTCATAAGTATTGATGTCTTTGAATTATTCAAAATGGAATGGGCAATAAATTCTTTGCTTCTTTAGTGAGTGGCTGTCATCTATAACAGTTTATTGAGATGCTGTAAGTTAACCTGCACAGCATCACACTTCACAGTCAATTAAAATGAAAGTGGTTGGTTCTGACTTTGGGAATTCAGCACTGTAGGCCCTGTCTGTTTAAGACTAGGTTTTTTGTATCCTGGTTGCTTGGCACTTTGCATAACTGAGGTTGCACTGTCTGAAACCAGATGCAATAAGTACTTTTATATAATGATGGCAACTTGTTTAATATGGGTCTAGAGACTGGGAAAAAATTTAGATTTTCAACAAATTGCATGGCTTTATTACAGATAAAAAGCAAAGCTTTATTCTAAAGTCTATAGTCTATTTTCTTTATTCTATAAGGCAAAGCAAATGTGTTTTCAGATGGCTTCAACATTTTTTATGACTTCTAAATAAGAGATGATAAAAGTAAGCGCATGTGGTCTGGGAGTGTGTAGATGTTTTCCTTTACCTCTTTCCTCACCAAATGATGACAGCACAAGGATTTAACCCAGAATTAAGCAAACTTTATGTTGAAAATGATCTTCTAAGGCAACCTCTGGACTGGGGAGAAGATATGCATTGCTGTAACATCCTGTAGTCCTCTACTGATACCCAGACCTGGAAACCTGGGAGAAAAAATGTGGTGAGTGTCTGGCCCACATCCCAACACAAAGCGCAGAGTGGAAGGCAGATGCTACGAAAAATCTTAAGGGTCTAGATGTGATCTAGAGGACCAATCTAATAGTGCCTAGCAAAGTAGGCACACCATTGCTCTCTTAGATGTCATACCACACTAAAATACTTTTTTGGCTGTTCTGTTCCATGGCTGCAGAAATTTGATTTGGGCATGTAATGAGTGGGGGATGGGGAGCAGCTGGCCAAGTGAAATAATTAGTAGGTATGTGATAGGAAGAAAGTCGTAGGGAGATTCATACTCAGAGAGAAAAAGGTTGAATTAGAAGATATGGTCAAACTTTGTTAAGTTAAATAGCCCACGCCATTCTGTCTCAGGTTTGCATTCAATTAGAGCTGGATTTGTTTGCCTACAAATAGAGCTGGATCTCTGAAATGGGCTTCAAGTCCTAATTCCTTTGATATTTGCCATTGGAAAGAGTAGTGATATATGTAAGACATTGGAAGGAGTTACTGGAAAGATAACCATCAATACTGTGGAGCCTTAAGATGACACATCTTTGCCTTTGAGTTTGTAGTGAAAAATACAGAATTAGCTAAAATATTAATATTGCAAAGACTCAAGTGTTGTGTGAGGTAAGTACAAAGCTCAGGTAAAATGAAGGAGACCACAGATTCCCCTACAATCACTTTGCTAATCCAAAGTTCATGTAATTACATTGCATACCTGCAGTTCATGTGATTGTAGTGTATACCTGCTCACTCTTGTTTTCTGGGCCTAAGGCACAGGAGCTTAAGTGAAGGTGTTATTGTCATTTGCTTCCATAGTTGCCAATATTGTAACATTGGGTATAACAATTTTTTTGTGATGTTCAGGTTAGGGAAAAAAATTCCGTTTCAAACTCTATAAAATGGAACTTAGAGCATTGGTAACTAAAACAACTGCAAGTAAAGTGTATGTTTCATTATCCTTGAAAAAGGCGACCAATATATGCTGGTTTTACTAGCAAGTGGAATATGATGAGTTTTGCAAGTGTATGTCTTAATATCTTAAAAACATGTTCAGAGAATATCAAATAGGGCCTAGTGTGCATGCCAACACCAAAATAGTAATTTCAAGTACTTTATTTCATTTTATTTGTGGTTTCTCATTTATATGATGTATTCATGTCTTATTCAGGATTAGTCCTGCAAAATATGAGAAAAAGCCTTCAATACTTTATTAAAGTAATTTAATTTTTCAATGAAATATTTTAGTTGCCTTTTCCAAAGAAGGAAAAATTGTCATTACCATTAAACTAATGTAATAATACTGCATTATTATTAGCAGTTATTTTAAGCAGATACTCACTTTCTCTTAAATTAGCCTCTGTTGTTACTGTAAGGCCATTCACCTCTAATAACACCTCACCTTTCTGAAGAATACGGTGGTTAAGGGGGGCATTCGGTTTGGCTCATGTTTCTAAAATGCTTTCACTTTCTTGTCTTCCATTAAATATAGACTGTTTTAAAAGATGATATTAGACAAAGCAGCCTTTAAATGTTTGGAATAAAATTCCCAGAATTTTCACCTGGTGTGTTTGATTTCCCTTGAACTAGATTTGGTTTGGTTTTATTTGGGGTGTTTTTAGGGGGCAAAGGGACTGTATCTAGTAAGATCCTTGGCCTGATGGTACTTTAAACTTGCTAGGTCTAGCTTACTGGATGAGTCAAAATTTCCACGTGGCATAATTCCTGGAGTTTGAGCTTGCAGGGAGTCTGTGGGTGGGGTGCTGCTTGCAGCCTGGAATATAGGTTAGTATCTCAGCAATGATAGCATTTGCAGGAGATGGCTGAAATTCTGAAAGGTGCATGTGTTTACATGAAGATTTCTACATTTGTTTTTGGAAGGCAGCTTATGTTGTTTCTTTTTAATCTCTTACGCCTTCCCCTGGTTTTCAGATCAGTAAGGAGATCACATATAGGTGGTTTCTTTTCTAAGCTAGGTGGAAAGATTGGAGTTTGTACCCCAGAGCAGTGTGTGCTGTTTAGTGCTCTGACTTTTTTCTGTGTGCTGTTTCTAGAGTCAATATTAACAAAGTCCTACGGAAGATGAAAACAGTCTGCACTGAAATTGTGAATAGCATTGAAGGTCTGCTACAGCTTTTTAGAACAGTTCATATTTATGCAGGAGGAACTTGTATACCTGTATTTAGAGTAATGCAGTCTTAGAAAAGGTGCTACTTTTTGAGGTATAGTTTCTTCAGGATGTTTAAAGAAAAAAGCTGAAATGTAGGCTACAGTATCAGGTATCTATTTACTTTTTTTTTCCCCTCCCTTTTCTCTTTCTAAATCTATGTGGTCCTTGTTACTGCTGATCAAGTCCACTGTCTCTCCTTAACCTTTTAATTTTTAGGGAAGGAAGTTGAAGGAAGTAGGGCTTGAATTGTTCCATTTAGTCAGCTTCAGATCCAGAGCTGGAAATGTATGAGTTCTGTTAATCAATCCTTTTCTCTAATGTCTGTCTGGAAGTGGAGGTGATGTGTGACTGCAGTATTTCTCTGGTGGTATCACTTCAAACACAGCGTTATTTGTAACATGTACAGAGTGCTCCTGCTTCTCTCTTCTGAGGGTTCTGTAAAAGCGTTACTGTTCACAATACCTTGATACTTAATAGTAACTCACAGAAATTTATTTCCTGAAAAAATAGTTGTGCAGATAAGGATAGTGACTGCCCTGTCAATTTGAAGAAATCTACATGTGTAACCCCTATTTTTAAAATAAAAGCAGTATTGTGCCAGGGAAATAGAGTCTCTTATCCTGTGGGATGTGATTTCTACATGGAAAGAGAGAGAGACTTAAAGGTACTCATCACAGGAGTTAACAACAGTTTGACTAAGACGCAGCAACGCCACACACTGCTGGAAGAGCTGAAGTCATACCTTACTGCAGGTACTGGGAGGCTTTAGACAGGCAGGTTTGAATCAAGAACAGGGCTGGAACACAAGGATCCAGACCTCCATTTCAGGACTAAACCCTCAGCATGAGCAAGGACGTCTTGAAGTAAAATGCTGCAAGAATGAGCGATGACATTGTGTTTAACTGAATTCTCCTGGCAGTCTTACAGATAATATTAATTGCAGAAGCTTTTATGGCTGAAAATTATGTTTGCAATGTGTTAGTACAAGCTGCATTTCCTCCCCAGGAGCTGTTAATATTTTTACAATGTTTGAAATGAACATTGGATGTAATTTAAATCTGAAAACTTCTTTCTAGTGAAAATTTTCTTTACAGTGAATGTACATGAAAATTTACAAAATTGCATCTCCAGAACTTATATTTGAATCCAGTACTTTCAGAAATAATGGGATTCTCAATCAGTCTGTCCTTCTTCGGAACTGAAGGGGAATTTGTTGAAAAAAGCAAAAAGAAAAAGGAAAAATGGATGCCTCACTCATCTTCATGGAAATTGTTACATTTGCTATGAGGTTTTTGTGTTGCTCATGGTGCTTGCCGTTGGAGTTCCCATCTTTCAGTTCCAGAAACTTGTAGAGTCAGTTCAATAGCGAATCAAACCTGTTTTGCCATGGCCTCCCCAGCACCCTCTGGTGTTTGATTGGTGCAGCTTGCATTGGGGCAACCAGCACTGCCAGAGGCTAGGGGTGCAGAAGCAGCAGCTCTAAAGGCTTGACGAAGGAGCTAAAAACTTCACTAAAGGATTTTAGTGAGCTTTATTTGCTCTGCTGGCAAACTTACAGATTTCTGAAAAGTGCCTTAAAAAAATAACAGTTTCTTTTCATGGCTTTATGATTTGTGACAGCCTCTGATTAATGGTCCTACCTTGTTTGTTTGTCTTTTAAAGCACAACACATCATACCATTGAACAAAAGAGAACTTTTTGGCATAAAATTTCACTGAGTATTTTTCATTCAGTTGGCTGCTGCAAAGATAGTTGATTCTTATATAGTTTTCATTCACCTTTAGAATTAGACTTATGTAATTTGTGACAGGCCCTGTTGTATGTCACTATTTCTTACTTTTTGCCTTTTAGCATAGATCTACTACATCAGTGCAAAGAAAAAAGGCAGTTTATCCCACATGACAAAGTTATTCCCTTAACAGACAGAGAATGCAAGCAACCTACTTAGATTGTAGATGTTACTACTTTAGATGCTGTCATAGCCATTGGGGAAATCACAGCCTATACACCGGGCTGGAAAAAAACTGAAAGGTCTAGAATGGTACTAGTTTATCTAAAGTGCTTTTTAAGAATGAAACATGAGTTTTTCATGTTTTTCCTTTTTTCTTCATGTTAGAGCTTTGGCTGTAGCTGAAGAGTATGTTAAGGCTTATGGGTTGATTTTATAAAGGTATTCAGACTGGAGATATTTATACACCTGAAGATGTCAGTGGGCTGCTCTATGGATTTGAATCAAGTTAGACATCCAATTTCCCATTTTATAGCTACTTGAGGTACTTTTTTTTCAGTACCGTGTACCACCTTGGGCAGTTTTAAAGCTGCTTGAAGAAATCTGTCAGCACCTTTTTCAGACTCCATGTTAATTTGAAAAATGTGACCCCAGCTTCTCCAGAGTGGTATCTACCAGAGCATCTCTGTTAGAATACAGAGGTCAGCCTACCTACACAAAGCAATATGCTCCATAAACTTTAAGGAGTACCTTTCCAAGAGTTAATTAATCAGGAGTCCAGATGAAACACATTCCTGGCCTTCAGATCACTCCTCAGACCTGCTCTCAACAGTTGTCTTTAGTGGGAAAATGGAGAGCTCTCTCCTACAATCAGATAGGGGGTGGGGGAAAATACTGGCCTTACACAGTGGTATATGTTTTCAGGGATTCTTTAGGCAGACCGGGGAAGAGATGTGTCTGCATCCAGTCCTTGTCTTGGTGATTATTCTACTCAACTGAGTTGAAGAAATTCAGTTATATGATTGAAATGCTTTTTTTAAAAAAGTGGGGAAAAGAACCCAGCTTTTAATGCAGTTGTAGCAGTTATCTGTACAATGAGAAAAATGCTCTGGGGACTGAAGATCAGGTAGGAGCAAGAGTCTCTTTGGAATGTAGAACCTGGAAACCCATGTCTGGCAGGTTTATAGACAATCAGCAACATGGCATCGAGATAAATTTTCTTCAGAAGAAAAGGTGCCATAGCTGTAATGAGGTGGTAATTCAGCAGAACAGTTTCCACTGAAACAGTTTGGACTGAAAAGATTACTAATGCAGTTTCCCTCATGTTTCTGTTGGGAAACTGAGTAAGTCTCAGTTGTTGTAAAATTCTGTTTACCCTTTTTTGTACTTGAACACACAGAAGGTTACTATAACATAATTTTGCTTATAACATAATAATACTATAACATAATGTTTATACTTTAACATAATAATTTTGTCTTATATGCGACAAAATGGGATTTTAATAAATAAAAGGGGTAAAGAAAGCTAATAAATTTTGCTTCGATCTCCATCCTCGTTTTTTAGTGAAAAACTTAGCAGTAAAACTCTTAAACTGAGATATGAATATGTCTTCATTACTCCTGTTCTTAGAATCACAAGAAAGTCTGTGAAGGCTGTGATCCTTTGCTTCTAAATCTTTGTTATAGAGAACCACTGGAAAAGAAATTAAGTGTTTAATACAGCAATGAGAAGACATTTAAGAAATTTCAGCTCTGTCAGGAAGTCCTTTCTAAATTCCTATTCTCTTGGGGGTTTTTTTGGCAAAGAAATTGGCTTCAGGCTAAATATATAATGATTTAAGGCTGAAGTATATGAAGGTTTTGATACAGGCACCTCTTATTCTGACAATGTGAATATATGTCATAATGAATATTTTTAAAATTAATTTTAAAAGTAATTGCTTTTAGGTGCTTGAGTGTGATGGTTTGGTTTGGAAGAGGTTCTTGGGGTTGGTTAGTTTTGTGGGGTTTTTTTGTTATTGTTTTGGGGGTTACTTGGGGTTTTTTTTATTGTTAATTTAAAGTAATTTGGGAGAAGAGGCTAAGAAGGAGGAATGAGGAAAGTTGTGTGGAGGCTAAAATACTGATCCTGTGCTCATGTGGATGTATGTAGTTAGCACACCAATAGTGTAACTATTTTAAGCAAGACAACGGTCCTACTCATTTGTACACCTCAGGACAAAACAGGAATTTGGAGTCCTGTGAACCTGTCCCACTGAATACTGGAAGTACACAGGCCAGGTGGTTAAAACCTATGCCAGGTTCATAGCTGAGTATCTCTGCTGTGGCCCAGAATGGCAGTCATAGTCCTCAAGGCAATGCAAACATGGCAGCAGTCATGGAGTGCCCAAAAGAATTCAGAAGGAATACAGCTCAAAGGGAATTTGCAATTTTTCAATTACATTCAAAAATATGGTCTTTTAGAGGACAGTATTCAGTTAAGTTGAAAATTAATCTTTTTCTGAAAGAGAAAGAATTATGCTGAGTCACAAGGGCATCTATTGTTTAAATGATTTTGGTATTATTCAGTCTCCAGACAGTGACTTTTATCTATTTTATCAGTGTGTGCTAAGAATGTTTTTTTTGTACACATAGATCAGGGCAATCACAAGCAAAATTATGGGCTGGGTAGAGAATGGATTGAGAACAACCCTGCCCAGAAGGACTTTGGGGTGCTGGTGGAAGAGAGGCTGCACATGCCCCAGCCAGGGCACTCACAGCCCAGAAAGACAAACGTGTCCTGGGCTGCATCCAAAGCCCCCTGCGCAGCAGGAGAGGGAGGGGATTCTGCTCCTCTGCTCTGCTCTGGTGAGAGCCCATCTGCTGTGCTGCATCCAGTTCTGGGGTCCCAGCACAGGAGGGACATGGACCTGTTGGAGTGAATCCAGAGGAGGTCATGGAAATGATGAGAGGGCTGGAACACCCCTCCTATGGAAGTAGGCTGAGGGAGTTGGGGTTGGGCAGAAGATGTGGCTCTGGGGTAACCTTATACCACCTTCCAGGGGTGCTTACAAGAGAGCTGGAGAGGGACTTTTTACAAGGACATGGGATGATAGGACAAGGAAGAATGGCGTCACACTGAAAGACAGCAGGTTTAGATTAGATATTACGAATAAATTCTTCCTTTTAAAGGTGGTGAGACACTGAAATAGGTTGCCTAGAGAAGATATGGATGCCCCATCCCTGGAAGTGTTCAAGGCCAGATTGGATGAGGGTTTGAGCAGCCTGGAAAGTGTCCCTGCCCATGGCAGGGAGGGTTGGAACTAGATATTTTTCAGGTGCCTTTCGACTAAAACTGTTCCATGATTCTATGAAATATAAGTAAGAACATTAAATTGGAAGGCTCATTGCCCTTCTCCAACTTCTAACAGCCCTAAAGTCTGAGGAACACTGCTTTAAATATCTCTCTTTCTTTGATGCTAATGCACCATCACATTTATTTAAAATAATCATACCTCCTTTTAGCTGTCATGTTCTGATGCTAAATAAATTTCAACTATTTCAGTTTTCTTACCTAAATTTCATTCTTCATTCTTGCCACCATCCTTAATCTTGTTTCTTGATTGTGAATGGCAAGTGTACACAGTATTGCTGATAAACAGGAAATAGCTTTTCTTTCGTATCTGAAAAGCAGAACTGTGGTTTTTTTCAACATTGTTGATTCCTAATACTAAGGTTGCTTATTCCTGATACTCTTAAGTCTTTCTGCCACTGTGTTTTCTGAACTAACATGCTTCCAGCACATAGAGGAAGTGCTGGTTGTTACTATTGAATGCATTGCCTTGTACTTAATATGTTTATATTTCTGTTACTCATATCTTCCATGTGTAATTCCTTCTGTAGCCTATTGCGGTTTTACTTGTTACAGATTCTGCCTTTTAAATTTCATTATAAAGCTTCTACAACTTGTGCTGTAGCGTTCAGTGAAAACCCGAAATAAAATTATCCCTGCTACTGAATCTCAAGGAAATCTTCTTACTGTTTCAGCTCTACATTTCCTGATTAGCCAGTCTGTTAATCTGTCTAATTCCTTTCCAACTCAGTAATAATTTTTGAAAAGGCGCTATATCAAGTGCTTTGTTGAAGTTCAGAAGATAAGAGCTACTGCATTTCCTTTGTCTAGACAAGCAGTTATCTTACTGAAGGAAAATAAATTAGTCTGCTTGATCTCCTCTTGATGAACACATGCATTTTTCTAATAAGAATATATAGTGTATGTATGTATATATATTGTGACAACCATCAGAAATAGTCACCCAGTCAGTGAATGCAAAATCATGACTAAATCTTAAATTACTGGCAATATCTAGAATAACTTGCAGTGTAAGATACCAGCTAGATCATACACTATCTCTGTCATGCTACTGACGTTGGAGATGTCAAACTATAAAGGGCATGAAATACTCTGAACTGATGGGACTTGAGGAAAAGTAAGATCCAGAAGTGCATTAACAAAAGTCTGAATCATAACTGGTGGAGTTCTGGAGTGGTGGGTGTTTTTTGTTTATATTTCTTTAGCATATTTGAGAGGCTTGATACCTGTGAGATCTTTCCAACATGTGAAGGTATGATTTAGTCTTAAGTGTCTAATATGCAGGGCTAATTCTGGGTTTTTTATTTTATATTGATTGATTTATATTCCTGAATACTTTCCATATCGTTCACTGTTTTGGTTTTTGTTTTACGCTGGGCAATGTAGCCTATTTTCCTTTAGTACCTACCATAGTTTATCTGCAAAGTGTTTCTGACTGCAACTTTAAATGTATTTGGATCTCAGCCTGTTGGTGTGTTCCAGATGGCAGCAGATGAGTTGAACAAAACCAAAACATGCTGCTACATATCAGTGTGGATCTGTCTTAGCTTTTTCCCCTTCTCAGTTTTAGATTCTTTAGTCAGCTCTAGTGTTAACATTGAGCTAGAATAACATGTCAGAAATAATGCAGATTTCTTTGAAACACAGGATTGCCTTCATTGTCGAAAATCAAGTGATAGAAGATCTCCTTCAGACAGTCTTAACTTGAAGTTGTTATCCTGAAATAATAGAACTATTAAGATTAAATTTGGTCGATGTACATTTGAGGTACTTCTAGCATGAGCATTTTAAGCTTTGACGACAAGAACCTTTTTAATAAGCTCAGAAAGTAACTCAGTATCTGCAGAAAAATACATTTTTATGAGGTCTTAATTAATTGCATAATTTTCCTGTCTTTAGCAAGTAATTGTTTTTCCATGCAGAAAATATGTTTTACAAGCTTTAGGTAGATGTCTGGTGTAAAGCATTTCTCATTTGCAGTTTTGGAGTTCTCAAAGACAGATTCTGCTCTTGTATTTAAAGGCAAGAATGGGTCAATTTTATTCAGAGGTAAAGTCAGCTGTTTAGAAAACAGACTCCTGAATTTTCAACACAGGTCGAGAGAATATGTCCTCCGCTTTGCCTTCTTAGTGAGAGAATCTTTTCCATGGAAGAAGCAGCATTGAAGTAACAAAACTCTTGAGATGGGGCTGAAAACACAGACCAACAATACATTGTGTTAATTTATATTATGATTTGACATTGTACACCTGATCTGAACTAGGTATACTAGATATTGCAATATAATTGAATTCCGTTTCCCTTCCCAGTTTTGTTAAGCCATTTTAAGCCATGTAAATACCACTTTTTTTCTATCTGTTAAAGTAAAAATTTACCATTTGGTTTAACTTCAGAGGAGTACTTTTTTTTGCCCCCTAGATTATCCTTTATAGACCCAAAGCCCCTGGTTTTGCAGTGGTATTACTTCAATGACCCGATTTTGCTTTTAATTCACGTTTACATAGCTAGGAGCAGCCCTCAATTGTATTAAGCTGTATCTAGTTTGCAAAAAGCATGAAGTATTTATATTCATGTTTGTAAAATATCTGTTTAACTGCACATTTTTCATTGCACTTATTGACCCTTTCCCTGTCAAGAATAAATTTTTTGTTCAGATTGTGCTTTCCTTACAAAATGGCTGCCATATAGCATCTGGCTGGATCCATTTCCCCATGAGGTATGGGGAAAGGGCTATTCAGATTAATTATATCACAGTTAATTAAAATTATACTGTCATTTCGTCCTTTTTGTTATGGTCTAGAAATTCTGAAGTTTCAACGTTAATTTCTTGTCTCCTTCTAAGCTTATTCCTTTCTTTTGCTGGCTTTGAAGATGATGGCAAATAGCCTCAGACACTATTAGGGCAGAAATTACTGATGTGCCTGGAATGGAAACCACTGCAGGAATCCCATGGGTGTTACCTTAGCAGTAAAGTGCAGTTGCAGTTTCAATGATGGTGATATAACTGTGATGTTTGTACTGACTTAAGGGAAGCAGGAGGGGGAAGTGAAATGAAGAGTGAAGATGTTCAATTTAGTTATGGATATGCCAAAGCATTATTATAAAAGAAACATCAAAAAGAGACTCGTCAATGAAAGGAATTAAGATATTTTTCACATTTTCACATTTTAGGTGTTGACATGGTGTTTCCTGCATTTTTCACTGGAGAACAGAAACAAAGTGTGCAGTGCAAACTTTTCATTGACACCAAGAGCTATGGGAACCTACTTTCAAATCCCAAAGTTCTGAACTGGGAGTGACGAATATTATGTTTATCTTCCTTGAAAACATTGCCACTGTCCAACCAGAATGAAAAAAAATGCAAAAAGTGATGTAGAAAATCATAGTTTATTTCATCACATCCTACATCAGCAGTTTCAATATAAATTAACACAATGAATTTTTGGTCTGTGTTTTTCAAAACAATTTTAAATTTGTCATTAAAACCCACCCCTAAACTACTGGTCAACTAGTAAAACTAGTTACATAGCTAGTTCTACTCTATTCAGGTGATCTGAGGTTGTAAAAGGTGGTTAAGCAATCAGGGCTCTTTCAATGATTTCATAGTGGTCTATCTTCTGTCCTTAGCACCCAAACTGTTCTCCACAACAAGAAGATGCTCATAGCACTAAGAGGCCCCTTGTGCATTGCTAGCAGTATTTCTAAATCCTTTGAGGAGATAAATCACTTGAGTAGGGTGCTGGATGAGAAGTCCCTGAATAGCCCAGCTTTTAATGGAGCTCTGCCCAGCTGGATTGTGTGGCTGGCACACATGGCTTTTTGGGATGGTTTCAATTAGGTCTTGGACTTTGAAGAGGTACTAACGTAGTGCAGTGGTTAGCATAGATAAATGTGTTTGTTAGGGGGATACCCCCAGCTGTGAAGGGAGGAAGGAAGCTGAGTAATCCTGTGGTATGTGGAATGGGAAACAAAAACCTATGTTCTTAATTTTTGCCCCAGGCTTACTGTGTTATCACAGGCAAGTCACAAATATTTTATTTCTGTTCTGCAGAGGATTTTTTCTTTTGCAAAATTACCCTCAGCGCATGAGATTAAATATGTTTGGATACATTGCCAGGGGCAGTGAGCCAGGTAACAAAGCAAGCACCACCATAGTGGCTGGGTAAAGAGGAGCTTCTGTCTCAATAAAGTGATGGAAATACCAAAGTATTTTACAGAGAAATGCCTGGGATGTTAAAGAGTTAACTTTCTCTTTTAACAGAAGATGATATAAAAAATGCCAGGCTCCTTTCATCCCTGTACCCTTTTTTATTTTCTAGCAATATTTGGATGCAAGAAAGCTCTCTTTTCTAATAAAATTCTGCCATTTTTCTTGTCACTAGTTTTCAATAGAGGAATGCTGAGCAGCTTAGAACTGCTTGGAGTCTTTAATACACTACTCTCTGTCTGGTTTGGATGTCCCCACGTGCTGTTGCATGGTGTCTGGGATGTCCCAAAAGCTTCAGCTTCCGTCCTTTGTTCTTGGTTAAAGGCTACCCCAGCTTTTAGACACTACTGATAGCTACTCTGATATTAGACATCTGCATTCGAACTAAGTAGAAAAATTAAGTTTCTTCCTCAGGATGTCAGAGGGCTACCAGTGGCATTATAATTCGTTTTTCATCCTGGTGCAATAACTTATTTGCACTTGGTCAGACATAATTGTTTCACCTCTTCCCAAAACCAGGGTGCATTCCACTGCCAAAGGCACTTTCTGACTCCAGTGAGGAGTTCTGAAGCAGCAGTGCTCATGCCCCTTGTGAAAGTCTTATTCGTGGAGAGAAATGGTTTTAGTTTTCTACAGCTAAATTCCTCATAAGTAATTAGTTGTATCTCTGGAAGTCTTGGGCTATGGGAGAAGGCAAAGTTTCTAATGTTGCCCCCAACTCTTTTGTGTGCAGGGTTCTGACCAGAATGGACCAAGAGTGCCATAATTTAAAACAGTTTCTCAACAGCTAAAGCAAGTAACAAAACTTTAATTAACTTTTTTTTCCTTTCTTTCTCCAAGGTATGTAAGTACACAGCAACAGCGGTAGTAGAAGCAGATTTTTTCTTTTAATGCTTTTGTAGCTAGAGTTCATCTGTCTACCTGAAATGAAGTGGGATCCAAAACTTTGCCATAGCTTCTGAGTTTATTAACCCTTTTTTGCAGGAGCAGATACACTGTGGTGGGAGTTCCATGGAGTATTCCTGTGTCTGATGAACAGGAACATGATTTGAGCTGGCATTTCATTTAGTTACCTAACTGAGCTGCCTTTAATTTAAATGTTACTGTGTGTAACCTTCGCTGAAATATTTTGTGTTGTCCTACTTTGCTGCCAGTCAGCCTCTGGGGGCTTCACCTTGATTATTTACTGCAGCTTGTTTTCACTTATTTTGAGTGTGGTGGTGTTGCTTATTTAAATATGCAAACAAATGGAGATTTTTTTTTTTTTAAATTTCAAATGTGGGTGTCAGGCCCTCCTAATCTATTGTACAGGAATCTCTGTGGTTTGCTGGAGCACAAAGCCATTTGTGAGTAATTATTTTTCATACATGGAGAGAACAGATCTTATTCTCTGTAAGTAAAATGCAGGAAAGTCAGGACTAGATTACAGAACAATCACTAAGTGCAGTCTGGTGTGTGTGTGTGTGTGTCTTCATGGAAAGTGACACATACTAAGTAGAGAAAATATTTGTAGAAGAAAGAATTTCTGTGGAACCCTATTATAAATGCTGGTATATAACACCCAGGAATATGCTTGCCAATGCTGTAGTGAGTATTAAAAGAAAGTCAAAAGGCATATATAGGAACTTTGATCATTTTGAATTTAAAACTTTACAGATGGCCTAAATATAAAAAGGCTGTGAATGTGAGTTTAGAAAAGCAGAGAGGACTTTCCTTTGTGTTGCGAACTTGGTGACCAAGGAACTGGCTGCTCTAAGTCAAGCGCAGAGCCTAGTTTGATTTCTGATTATTAAATAAAGAAAAAAAAAACATACAGAAAAGAGTAAAGCCCTTTTCTGAGTTCAGTGTAACCGTGCTGACTCCTAGTGTCTCCAGCAAGTGAATGTGAGGTACTGGCCCTGTGCCACAGGGCAACATTTATCTGTGCCCTGCAGGCAAGAAGAATTATTTTGCCAGATGATTCATGGGTTGCCAACAGAGCAGGATTTATAAAGAATGTATTGGAACTGTTTTTTATCAGCATAGGATGTGGGAAATTTAGGTGAAAAAAAATGAGAGGAAAAAATATTGCTGTTAATACAATTGAACTGTGTAACTGGAAATGGCTTTTGTTGTTGCTTTTCTATATGGAGGCTCTGCTGGAAGCAAACTGAGCCTCTGCTCAGGAAGTTTGGTTTTCTTAAATGATATTCATTAGGCACTGGTGCTTGTCTTTACAGAGAAATATTTTCAAGACAAAATGGCAGTCAGCCTGCAGATTTTCTTTCTTGGAAAGAATAGTTTGCTGAGACGACACTGTGCTTATGTCTTTGGTGAAATGGAACAAGAATAGTACTCTGCCCTTGAGAGATCTTTAGCATCCGCAACACAGTAGATGAACAAAAGGTTAAAACATGAATAATTCTCTGTCATTTCAAAGACCATTTTTTAGCAGGGAAAAAAATAATCTTCCAGACTTCACTTTTTGAACTGTTTTCTTTTCTGAAGTTTATTTCTTTTTGATTGTGGATGGTAGCTATAGTACTGGCAGGAGCGCTCTTGTGTGTAGGCACTTGTCAAGTGAAGTGCATGATTATAAAATGATCTTCAGTCCACACAGCAACCCAGAAGAATTAATAGGAATTTTCTGGCCACAGAACTAATGGTACTTATCATGATGCTGACACTTCCAGCTGCTGCTTCTTAATGTTGTCTTTGGAAGAACCAAGCTTCTGTGAATATATGTTATAGATAATTGGTATTTTTAAGTAGAAACTGAAGTTAGAAGTAAAATAGGTTCTATCACTTGGAAAAACTTGGAAGAGACGTGTACCAAAAGGTAGTCCTTCAGCAGCAGTGTGCCTTTTCCAAAGGCTTCTATGAGCTGTGTTCACAAATAAAACTACAAAAGGGGAAATGTTTATTTTTTTTTTGTTTGTTTGTTTTTTTAATGGAGGCATTTCTTTGCATACGTTTCCTTTTTATGCCTATAATATTAAAAAGGGCAAGACATTTAACTTTTGTTTAATACACCAGTGGTAAAACTTCATAATGACTTATACGAAAAGGAAACTTCTGTAGCAAACTTCATTATTAAATTCTTGGTAGTGAAGAATGGAAAAGAGTAGAAGTTTGGCATACCAGCAAAGAAAACTTTCTGTTCATGGGAGTCCAGAAATCCTGGAAAAATGCTTATGACATGTGATCCACACTGTCAAAGCTGAGATCTTGAATACCAGCTTCCCTCAGCAGGGCCTTGCAGATCTCTGCATTCAGCTCGTTGTTTAGGGAGGGAAAAGCATTTTCTCTTCCAAGAGAAAAAGATCTGAGGAAGCAAATACACCTCAGCTGGCACATGACTTTTGAAGAAAAGCAGGGTCTGGATGCTTTCTGAGTATTGGGAGTCTGTTTTCTCTCTGACAGAGGCTGAAAATATCATTCTCTCTGTCTTCTTTTGAGTGATGGTGAGGAATTAAGCAAGGTGCTGCTTCAGGAATGACGTGTTTCACTGTGGCAGCATGGGAACGAATGTGCTAAGAACAAAGATACTAGGTAGGAAAATAAATTGACAGTTGAATTAAATTGTGATAGGAGAAACAAAAATTATCATGACAGAAATGAAAAGACATGGGGAGCAGAGAATTGGTATCTGGGTGTTACAATATGGACTCCAGCAGCTTAGGTCCTCCATTTTGAAGGACAAAGGTATTTAGTTTTATATAGACATTGCATGGCTTTTATAAGATGGATGTAGATCAGAAAATAACTTCCATAAGTGTCTAGATTTTGAGCTTGCTATTTCACACAATTGACCTTCCTGCAGAAGCCTGCAATTCTGTCACTCTTGTGTTTGCAAAACATTCTCCGTGGGTTTCATTCAAGGGCTCTTGGTTTCTTCTTGCATATACAAGGGAAAAAGGAAGTATCGTAAACTCAGAACAACTTTGAGAATTCTTGGGATTTTGGGGGACCTTCACATGCCCTGAAACTGTCCCTCTCAAGATTGTTGCAATTGTGGGTTGCTCAGAGGTTTGTGGAGCAGTGATGGTGTAGAGAGTGGTACATAAATCACTGCCTTTCTGTGCCATGAGCTCTGTGTGGAAGGAGGAGAAGTTTAAGCTGCAGTCTTTAAATCAGACCTGTCATGCACACTTTGTTAATCGTAACATTATCTTCAGCTGAAGCCTCACATGAAATTTGGATCAATGCTGGGTCTTCCTTTTAAAAGAATGCTCAGCTATTATTTTTCAGTGTGTACTTTTAAGTCCAAGCATATTTTTTGCAGGGAGTGATTACTGAAGATCATTAATGTTGATTTTATTCTGCTCTGATCTTTTCAAAAACAAAAGATATGGACTTCAATAAAGAGCATTTTATTAATGGCTCTCTGATGATGTCTATGCTGACAACTTTGGAGTTAAGGTCCTTGCAGTAGTATTAAATTAGGTATTATTTCAAGATCTTTAGTGCTTAAAGCTGAGCAGAGTGATTTAATGAAATCACAGACTGCAACAGAAAGAAATTAATCTCTTTTAGGCTGTGTCTACTGAAGGTGTATAAATAAACAATTTGTGCACTTTGGTTTAACTGCTCATTTTCATTCTTGTACATCTGAATAAAGATAGTTTTTAATAGTGCTAACATTTATGTGCAAATAGAAGACATTGTAGCTAATTCTAACAAATATGTCTGGGAATACTTATTTTGATTTTGCTGTTTTTTTGGTGGTTTTTTGTTTTGATTTGTTTTGGGGTTTTTTATTGTTTGTTGTTTGTTTTATTTTGTTGGGGTTTTTTTTGGTAAATTCTTAACCTATTAGATTTTTTAAAATATTCTTACATTTGTTAGTCAAAATATTGAAAAGCATTTTGAACCTTTTTATTCTTTCTTTTGTGAAATGAACTAGAAATGATAGAATTAATCTAGGCCAACTTTATGGGAGTTTTTAAGATGGGGAAAAGCCTCAGTATTCATTTCAAACAAATTCTGATGATACCAGTACTGTACAAAATAATCACCAAGTTGGGGAATACATGTGAGGATGGGATTTTTCTGTCTTCAGAAAGATGAAGTAAACTATTCTGTAGGGTGTTTCAAATGATGTTTGTAAAACATCTGTTTCCCTGTAAAGTTATACTCTCTTCCTATCTCCGGTGTTCACTGACCTCATTACATTCTGATAATTTTTTTGGTCATTTTTAAATGAGGCTGTTACTGTTCTAGATGAGGACCCTGGCTACTTACCTGCAGTATAAGAAATAAAAGTCATAAATCTGTGTGTAGGGGGTGTTTGTGGGTGGTTTGGGGTTATGTTTTTAGGGTTTTATTTTTGGGCTTTGCTTCTGAATCAACTTGTACAATTCAGCTGCTGGATGTGGCTTCTTTAACATTGGAAATTCAATGGGTTTTATTAGAAAACTGGGCACATGAGCCTTGACATTCATGCTAAATTAGTTCATGTCTTGAAATGTTTCCTAGCATTAGTTAGATAAAAATTAGTGCATTTTTATCTAGTGGAGTTCTGTCTTGCTTCTAATTTTTTTTTTAGAAGGACCCATCTACAAGATGGTTGAGTTTGGAGAACTACTTTTAGAGGTCTTTTCCAACCTTAATGATTCTATGATTCCACTTTAATTGTCATATTGGATGCAATGTGGGTCTGTAATAATTTATATAGAATTTATTGCGTGAGTTGGATGATGTTCTGTGAATACAACATTATTTCACATATAAGCTCTTTTTTGTTGCATATTTCTTTTTCCCTTTTAGACTGGAGTTGTGGAAGGGGAAGCCTCTGAACATTAATTTTCTAGAGCTACCATTATCCTGTCAGCACATAGGATGCTGTGTGATTCAGGGTACTATATCACCGCCTGTCCTCAAGCTGAAGAGATTACCATATTTTCACATGTAAAGCTACCATTCATATCATTCATCATGTATTAAAATGCTTTTCTTTTGCAAATAATTATTCCCCGTGTCAGGGAAGGAGGTTCTATTGAGTGTGGAAGGAGTGAGGCTGCTCTGCACTTGGATAAATCATGATACCTATAACTTATGACGTACAGCCTTATGATACATAAGGCTACCAACACATTTTTGGAAGCATAGACTATGTGGTTTATTAAGCAGATAGAATCTCTCACTGGTTTTCGGAAGTCCCTCCTCAAGACGTTGCATTATCTGTAGTGACCCATTTAACGTTATGTAAATTTAGGTTCATCTATGGCAAGACGTATCTGTTCCTTTGACTTTGTTTAGACAGAAATCAACTCTGTCATCTAATCTAGATGACATAAAATCATTGCTGTGGAAATGTGCATGTGCTTTTTTCATCCCCTACTCTTGTTGTAGGCTCACTTTCTAGTGAATTTCTAATATCAATTTTGATATTCAAGAGAACTCTTAATGATTGAAAATGCAGCTACCTTCCATAAGCTAATTTGTCTAGACCTGAACTCAAATCAAAAAGAATGTAGTGCACTTCTCCAAACCAAATGTACTCTTAATGAGTGGAATTGTTTTAGCTGAGGCTGTTTACTGACAGAGTATTTTTTAAAAGTGCAGTTTGTTCAGTGGCATTGAAACACAGGCCTAGTTAAAATCTCCTGTTCCCATTCCTGGTGTCAATTTGCACGTATCCTGAGAAACTATGCTGGCTTGAAATCTCTGCACCCCACAGTATTTCATGTCACTCGCTGAGGAAGTAAATGGTGACTCAGCAAGCACTGTCATCTCAGCAGAACACTGCTGGGAGCAACAAAGGATGTGAGAGTAAAAAATAATCCTGAGCATCACAAGTGAAAAAAAAAGTAAAATATGAAGGGGGGAATGCTGTTACTGGAGTTTGTGCCATAACTTTTCTGTCAGCTGGTTGTGGCTCCTTCATTCAATAAGCTGTAGTGTATTGCCGTGTGGGGTGTTGGTGGAGGAACTGCTGCTTATCCCAAGGGGAACCTTTGGCTAAGGCACCCTGGCGGTGCTTCTTGGCACCTCTCAAGCCAGCTCTCTCACCCGTGCGATGGAGACACGCAGCCACTCTCACACTGAGCCAGCCAGCTCAGGCGTCACTGGAGGCAAAAGAGTCAGAGGCGGCACTGGGATAGAGCACCGAAGTTTATTACTGATCTGTTTCAATGCAGCCCGAGGAGGCAAGGAGGCAAGGGAGCAGGCGAAAGGGCGAGGCAAGGGGGGAAGCAGCAAAGGGGGAAGGGAAGCAGCAAAGGGGCACACTTCCGTTTGGGATAGCCTTATAAAGGGATACAGGAGGGAGGTGAGGTAATACAAGAACAACCAATGGGAATAAGGAGGGGACGGAGTGGGGGCTGGATTACATCGTCTTAGGGGATGCAAGGGGCGTCTGTCTGTTGGCCAGTCAGACAGACAGAATCTCCATAGGGTCAGTGGGAGAGGCCTTTGTCACTGAGGTAAAAGGGGAGTCTTACACTTTGGAGCCTGCCCACCAGCGGGCCACCTCTGTACCTGGGCTCTCTGGCCCCCCGGCCACAACTGTTGGTTCAGCCGACACAGCAGTAGTGTTGTGGCTGACATTTGGATATATCTCAGAAAATGTGTCTGATGGGATACAATGGAGATGGCTTGGCTTTGAAACATCAGGGAATACCACAGAGAGAGTGTCTGTTTTCTTACATTGCTTATGGCAGTTTGGGGATGAGCTAAGGATCCGTAGGAGCAGGTAGCCTTTTGTTAGACAAGCAGATATGATGGAGAAAAACCACAAATTTTCAGGAGCACAAGCTTTCTTGAGTTTCTGAAGGAACCATGGGCCAAGAAAAGTGTCTGTTTCCGTCTTATATCAGCTTGTCTAATAACAGATCCTATCTTTCCCAGAAAACATTATCTTGCTGAATTTCCAAATAAGAAGATGCAATATAAAAGCAAGAGAGAATCTATAAGTAATTTCTAGAAATAGAAGCATGGTGGCCAAATTTCAGACCTAAACAGCCTTGTTAATGATATTGTCCCTAATAGCTCTTTTTATTTGCAGAAAAAGCATCATTGAAACAGTCCCCCCAAAAAAGACCACTTTTCAGGTTTAGAAGAAAGTCTATTTTATTTTTTCTAAGTAGTGAAAATATTTAAATACATTTGGGGCTTACTCTGAGCCTTGGAAACCTTCTGCATCTTCAGAATATTAATTCCAAAAGAAGCAAAATGATTGCTTAAAAATATATACCTAATGTCTTTATTCATACCTTGTGCTTCATGAGAATCAGAATTTAATTACTTAGCTCAGGCAGCCGTGACTATCAACTTTCCTGAGCCTACTTATCAGTCTGAAAGTAGGGTGCTCATAGCTTTTGTAGTTTTAAGTAACATCTCTGCAAGAGCTTGATCATGCTTGTAGAAAAGGGTTACCATGTCTTGCAGATTGCAGTTATGCTTTAAAAAAAGTTAAAATTGACATTGTAGGGGGGAAAAGGGTTTATCTTAGTGTCAGTTAAGCACAGTGACACATATTCACATGAGGAAAACCAGCCTTCCTGTAAAATGGTTTTGAGAGCAAAATCATATGCATTTAATGGGGAAGTGACTATGAATATAGTATCACTGATAGAAAAATGAAATGCTCTTCACATAAACCCATCTCTGTTGCAGGAGGGAGAAGGAACTGTATGAAATCTGCTTTTTACCTTCTCTTGTGGGTACAAAGTTTTGTTTAGGTTGCTGCAGAGTAAAATAGGCCCATACCGATACCTGTTTCCAGTAATACCTCCTTCTTCCTTTAAAGCAGAAACTAATTTAGATTGTGAGAGAGATGACACATCTGTCTTGAAACTGCTTCCAAAGCCAGCAGTGAATTTATTTGATTAATAAATAAATAAAACCCCTTTCAGTTTCTCATCTTAGAAGAGAGGGAGGTTGTGCAAAGGTCAGAGCACTATCAAAGACTGTTTAAAGATGGCTGATCAGGAGGTTATTTGTTTTAGCATTTATATACTTAAGAATTTAATTCTTGTTATGCAGGTTTAACTATTTTAATCCAAGAAAAAATGTTTTCTTAAATGAAAAAAATAGATTTTTACATTTTTTTTCTTTGTAGATAGCTTTGGAAATGTTTATATTTGGATAGTTGGGAGTGTTTATATTTGGACAGTTGGGAACATTTATTTTCCCAAGAGGTTCTTCTGAGAAAATTCCTTGCTCCCCTCAAGCGTGGATTGTTAGCAATGCGGATGAAGCATGTGGGAGCCCTGGACACAAGAGTAATTCTCATGAGAGTACTGTAGTTCCACAGGTTGGAAGAGCCATTATCTATGGAAGTGCAGCTATAATCTTGCTAAAGCAGACTTATATGAGTAGATAGATCCTGTCTACGAAGGCAAAGAAAATAGAGCTTGTAGGAAGCCCCAAAAACTTTTGTACTCCCTCTCATCTGTCTAAACTATATTTATGCCTTCTACTACAGTAAACCTAATGAGCAATTTTACCCCTAGTTCCCCAAAAGAGAACTGAATTTCCATCCATTGGGTAAAAATACCACCAGACCTCAGCCTCAACTATTTTTTAAACATTATCACAAACTATCAGAAGAACAAAAGAAAAATCCTTATTGATATTATATTCTTTGCTTTTCTGGATATTTATGTGAGAGTCCTTCAGCTTCTATGTGTTAGAGAAAAGTTTGGTGTGTGCAGAAGTTTCCCTTAGTTCTCCTAAGGAAAAAGGGTTTGTCAGCTGGCACAATTCTTTACCCGTGGAACTGCTTCAAGGCAGTCAGGAATAATACAAATATGATGAAATACAGTAGTCGCTCAGCACATGACCCTGTGTTTTTCTAATAACGTGAAGTTTTTGGGTGAACAAAGGCTTCGTGCGTCGGAAACAAATTGTGTGAGGGAAAAGACAGGTAAATTAGTTAGTCAAAGTGTAACTGAGCAGTGGATCTAATGCAGCAGAGAGAGGGAAACAGGACTGATTCCCAGATGAATCCAGGGAACTCTGTTCCATATACACAGGTTAGGCCTTTTCTGGAAAGCTATCAGTAACTGGATCATTTGTGTTCAAGAAAGGTGAATGGGACTGGAGCAGATGATGTGATCTGGGGAATGGAGACCTTATTGTATGACAGTGTATTGGCAAAGCTTGGCTTATTATCCTAACAAAATGAAGTACGAGAGGGCATATGATTCCTTTCTTATTAATACATCAGGAAACCAGTATGAGGAACAGAAAATAATTACTTAGCTAAAAGACCATGTTGGCAGAAGAGCAAATGGGTATAAACTTGCCATGAATAATGATGGGCTGTAAATTAGAACATGAGTCTGAACTATTATTGCAATCATTTTTTTTGAATGACCTTCCAGTCAGAAGAGAGGGAGAAGAATCCAAATAATTTCAAGGTGTAGTTCAAAAATGGGCGGAGGGGGTTTTATTATGTGGTGTCTGTGACAGTAAAATACTAAAACAAATGATCTGAAGGTTTTTACAGCCCTGTGTTGCTAATAGTTCTTTTTATTGAAGATATCAGGCTTTTGGTTGCTTTTCATACTCTTATGATGGATTTTGAGGGGAGTGGGGTTAGGCAGAAAATATATGCTCCAGTCATTCTTTCATATGCGGCCTTCTCCACTTCTCTTGATGTCTCACGGATGTCCGGGTTACTGATGGATGGCTCTGCTTGTAGACCTGGCACAGACTGTAGGAAATCAGTGTGAGTCATTTTAAGTCCTCACGAAAGTTCTTCCAGGTGATGCTGCTGCTGCAGCTGCCTGTACCAGTAGCTGCAGGGAAAATCCACTGCTGGAATTCCCTATGGGAGACACCCAGTGGGAAATGAAGAAGGTTGAGACTGCGTGGCTGAGCTTAATTGCTCTAAAATGTTCACTTCAGAATCTAAAAATTTTTATTGAAAAGTTACTGTAAAACACAGAGTGGGGGATGAAATCTTCAATGTTTTTTGGGGATGATCTTAAAACAATTGTTTGCTTCTATGAGAGCTGATATTTGGTTAGTTTGGTACCTCACATAAAAATAACTCCTTCAAAATATTGAACTTAAGGCCCCCAGCCAGTAGTGCACTCAGGTGTTGGCACAGGGATAATCCCAGCTTCTCAAGGGGACTTTGGAGGTTCATGTACTGCGGGTGTGACTGTTCCAGCATGTTAAATTCTGAATTCTCCATTTCAGCTTCTCCCATGAGTCAGAAGACAGGGATATTTTGTGTAGAAAATTGAAAGGTCTGGACTTGTTTAAGGCAGCAGACCTTTTTTTCTGTGTTTAATACGTCGATAATCTTTTGTCACTTGAGTAGATGTTGCAATCTGTTGAGGAACTGGGAGTGTTGTAAATACCTCTACAAGATGCAAATATAAATGGTGTTTCTTGTAACTGGTTTGTCAGTGGAAATGGCATCATGTTTAATTTATAGTAAGATTCCTTAAGGCAACTTTTATGGCAATAGATGCAAATTATGAAATGCAGACTTTGACATACTCAAAAAAGACTGTTTATTCAGTAAAGAAAAAAAATGGAATTTCAATTTATTTTGTCAAGATATTCAGAGTCAAAGTTCAAATTTTGCTGAAATTTTGATGCAGAAGATCATGTTCTGGAAATTTTATGGTGCCATTAAGCTCATCTGATTAGTCCAGTAATATCTGCCTTAATTCATATTGTCTGCCATACACTAAAGTGAGACTGAGTTGACCTGGGTGCTCATCAGACAACTGTATGTGCTTTTTATAATCCTTGGCTTGTATCCTCACAAGGTTCCCCTGAAATAAGTGGTTAGAGTACAAGTGCTTTCCCTGGTTTCTATAGCACGCTTTTTTGGACAGGTTCTCTAATATTCATATGGGAATGAGATTTATTTTTTTCTTCTTCCTGCCCAGCTGCCTCAGGCCCTGGGAGCCGTGCTGAAATCTTGCATTCTAGGAAGGCATTTTCCCCTGAAATTCCTACTTGAGCACTTGAGTTAGAGTCTGCAGCTTCAGAGGAGAAAGATGCTCAGACAGACAGACAGGCTGAGATTGCCAGATAGTCATGTTTTGCTGAAGCGATATGCACAGCTGGGTGTGGGGGGAGTGTGGTGAAAAAGCGTTATAAAACCCCCCTACATATATGTTCCTATGTCCTATTTTCTTCATCATTCCGGAGTGAGTATTCTTCGGGATATAATTTGTCAGAACATCTGGATTTCTTTGGCTGCCATTAACTGCTCCCTTTTTTGGATTGTGGAGTCTGTCTCAGTGATTTTTGGATAGTGGCATTGCAAAAACCAGCCTGAGGTATTTGGATTTGAGCAAGTAACAACTCCCCATTGGCTGGCCCATGTAAATGAAGAGCCAAAAAAGCTTAGGAATGCTCCATCTGTAGCTTGCTGACAGAAGGCAGAATTTGCCTTCTGTGAATTTTATTTCACAGTGGAAGAAAGCAGGGAAGAGCAGGCATCACAAGCACTTTGAAGGGGATTTTAACTCTTCAAATGTTGCAGATTGCTCCCAGTATGAAACAGACTTTAAAGGGGTCATTTCTGGAAGTTATGATGGGAATGGGGCAAGGCCTGCTGGCTGATTGTAACAGCTACAAAATTAAATGTCATTTTATGTTATATTTTATTAAAATTATAACTGAGAAAATGGCTAGAATATTCAGTACCCATTAAGACTTTGGAAGGCTACTTCACATCATTGGCCTTTGTTCAAAAAAGCCTGAAAGATGGAGGGAAAAGCCTGTAGTTCGTTAGCTTGCTGCCAGTGGTCATTGATTGCAAAAATTTGACTGCTTAAAAAACCCCAACAGATTGACTGATAAACAGCAACGCACTGCTGTCTGTCAGTCAGCACTCATCGCTGGGGGGGACTGGGGTGGGTGAGTTGTGTCCCTTCCCTGTCACGGTTACACACTTTGCACTGAGCTTCCCGTGCACCCTTTGCATCCGTGAAGGAACACCTCAGGTGATGGCTCAGGCACTGCAGGGGGCTCAAACACAGCTGCAAAGGTCGCATTTTGCTGGGAGCTCTTCAGGAGGGGCGTGATGATGAGCTCATCATGCAACACGAAAGATTTAACTAGGGGCAGCAGTGCACAGCTTTTTCCACTCCCCAAAAAGCAATGTTCTCCAGCAACTGCTACTGGCACAGTATCTGTACCCGAAGTTTCAATAAAGAGCAAATTAATTATGAGTCGCAGAACATCTATTTTTAATGACACTAAGACTCAAATGTTAATTATCTCTAATTTATAGAGGCCATTTTTCTTCGTCACTTTTAATCTTACTAAAAATCTTAATAACCTTACATCTGACAGATCTTTCTCTGTAGAAAAAACAAAACTGTTTCAAACTGGCTGAAAAAATTTAATCCAGTGCTCATGCTGTGTGCTATGCTAACGAGGTAAATAAACTCTTTCTTCCTTCCTCCCATTTTTTCATTGTATACACTAAAAACATATTAAAGATTATTTCGATTTACGTGGCTAGGTTTGACAGCTTTTTCTTATTTCCAGTAACTACAAGAGATAAATCAATCTTAGGACTTTGCCTTCAAGGGTTATTTATTTACTAGATGAAAGTAAATAACTGTGGAACAGAATAGACCTAAATATGGGGAGGTTGTTACAAATGTGTTCCAAAGGGGTGTTTTTCAGTTCTGTGATTTTCAGGCTTTTTTGCAGTGTACTGAGAAACAAACTGTGTGTGATCTTAGTGCTTCATGGGGGAAGGCTGCTAACAGGAGCTGCCTTTTTTCCCCTCTTTGCACATCTTAGTTGTGTTTGGTAATCTGCAGACCAAGTGCCAGCAGCTGAAGCTCTGATCCGTGCCGAGCTGGGCACTGTCCCCACTGTGTAACCTCTGCTTGGAATCTGAGCTACACTGGGCGCTTGTATGGATAGGGCTGGTGTCGTTTTGTGTTGAGGCACAGTGCAAAGTGGGGCAGCTCTGCTATGGTTGGCAATGATGCTGACTGAGTTAGTAAGCCTTGCTGGATCGGATCTCTCTGCTGTATGCCCCAAAGCACTCATAAGGTATAGATCTTTTCTGTCACTTGATCAGTTCCAGCTTCCATGTAGATGTTGTGGAGTTGGTATGTTTTTTGTGGTGTGCTCAGTACAGAGAAAGTTCCTAAGTAATCTGTTCTTTTTGAACTGCGGGGTTTTTTAAGGCAATTCTTATCAAATGCCCAAGCTGTAAAAATAGACAAACAAAACTGTATTTGTAATCAAACACTCAAGACTTTTGTGTTTTTCTGCTCATTATTCATACACCGAGTTACGTACCTACATAAGCTGTTAAATTCTGTTAACCTCAGTCTTTGCTTGGGGGAATCTCGTAATGCTTCTCTTGTGCCGTGTGTTCTCTAGAAAACACACAAAGATGCAGCCTACTCAGAGAAAGATACTGAGCTGTAGAGATGTCTGAAAGAGAAGCAGTTTATGATGATTCTTAGAGACTGAGAAGTATGTATTTCCTATTATCCTAACATTATGTCTTGAGAAGTGTGCCTGGAGGTAGCACATAGTGTCAGTGCTGCACAAATGGATGGTCTTGACTCCACGCTCTGCAAAAGAGTCACATTCAAACACTGCCTTTGGAAAGGATGCAGATAGTCCTGCCCTTCTGTTTGACCTTTTCAGATAAGTAAATAGATGAAACTGTCAGTTGCTATACAGCAAGTAATAGGGGCATACGTATTTTCCCTTACTATCTGTAGTAGGGAATATATATGTATATAAAAATATTTTATAATTTTAGATTTAGTCAATATATAATAAAAATAATATAGTTATTATAAAACATTACAGTAATTTGATATAGCTTATATTCCCTTTATTTGTTTTCATCTCTAATTCAATTTTAACATTAATTTGTTTCTCTGCATATCAGCTTTTCCATGGAACTGTAAACCCTGCAATACCATGTGCATACCCATTGGGAAAAGGTTTTCTCTTTTGTTTTATATGGACTCCTGGAAACAATTGTGCACTAAAAGTTGGAAAATTACTGTATTGGTATTGTCCTCCATCCAATAAGCACATATCCAACAAAGTATTGATGGAAGTGTTTTACTTTGCTGACTACTATATGTTGATTGAACTATTTAGCAAATTGTTAATCTATATGATGAAAATAAATAGCTGGTGAATGTAAAATATCTTCTTTTAAAAAATAATTTGCTACATGTACTGGAATGGGTTCTATGCTGTAAAATCTGATTGATGTTGTTGCAGAACCCAGTGACAATTTCAGCATTTTCAGCTCACCTAGCACAAATACATGAAGCTGCAACTTCTTTGACTGAAAAAATTTCAAGAAATAAATAAGTTTCTTCTGGACTCTGATGGGTGGTGGTGCCTGGCTGGCAGTGGTGGTGAGGACGGGGCTGACTGCCCATAGCAGCTGTCTGTGGAGCTGCATGGCTGTGTTAGTAGAGTTCAGTGTTCTTTTCCCTGCGGGGGCAGAAAGGTGCAGGTGGTCACTGTCTCAGAGCACCTCCAGGTTAATGTGTGTGCACGCTGTGTTCCCATACGACTGCCAGTTTTACTGAAGTTGGGAATGCTTTCCTGGAAGGTGCTTTATTGAAGGAGTGCAAGTCAATTTTTCAGTGACTGCTTTCAGTAGTCTCTTTTATCTTGCCTTGCCAAGCCTTGCCTGATGTGTGTACTTAGTTATTGTGAGATGCCAGGAGTGCATAGCAGTGATGACAGAATAGTTTGAGCAGCCAACAGCTGTGAGTACTGGGAAGTCACTCTCGATTTGATGGAGTAAATCCATAGTAACCAAGGAAAGGATCTAGCATTATTTGTTTGAAAAACTTGAGTGCATTCTGAACGTGGCCTTAGATCATCAACTGAAATGCAAAGGCTTTAATTAAGGGCAGGCACAAAAGATTCAGTAATGATAGTGAATAAATCTTCTGTACTTTGACAGTGTGTGTGGATGTGGCTCAGAGTGCTGCAAACAACTGAAAGAAATGTTCTTTTTTCATCACACAAAACTGCCTTCTACTAAAGGACAGTTCATTAAAGCTGAATTTAGCATTTATGCCTAGAGAAATTTAACAGATATGTCTGTGTCAAATGCATTACTCATTGCATATTGTTCTGTATGAGATTTAAAGAAAATTAAGCATATCATGAGTGCCCACTGTTGTCCACTGGTGTTCTTCCTGGTTCAACAGCCTGTGGTGTATAAAAGTTAACTGTGTTATTCTATGAACAAAACCACAGGAATGGATACTTGTCACAAATATTTTGCATTTAGCCTAGGTGACAAGCTGTCTTTCTGCATACCTTTGTGATCTCTCCTTGTCTGAGGAGGTAAAGCTGTAGTGTGTGCTATTCCAGGGAAGTGTGATCTTACCCCAGTTGTAAATGAACTCCCCACTCACAGGTTTGCATTTCGCAAAGGAAAACCTAGAGCAAATAATGAGAAAACTGAAATTCTAACAGAGTAGTGGATGCTTGGGATTAAAATCTGACTTTCTGTTTGCATTTATATTTTGTAGTTGTTCTAGATGGGGCCAGTAGGGAAAAGATGATTTATGACAAGCTTTTAAAAAGTGCGGTGGTTTGTTTAATCAGGAAAGGCACTGGGAGGATATTTGACCTCTCAAATCCTCTGTATTTATCTCCATTTTTTCTTTCATTTTGCGGATTGGGTCTAGAACTGACTTATGTTTTATAAATGTTTATGAGCTGACTTTGTGTTTGTAACGAGGCCTGTGCGACCATCCCATAATGATACCCCAATAATTGCAGCATTCAGAGTTTGTTCAGAAACTCAACCAACAGACAACCTGAAAGAGATCAGACTGTACCTCCTTTGTATATATTTACATACACATATATGTCCTCTCTTTTAATGAATATCAAATAATATAGCTGTTTCAAAAATTATATCTATTTGCATACACTTGGATCAAGATATTCAACTTAATTTCAAACAAAATATATTTTGGGGAAAGGTGAGGTACAGCCTAATGTCAGTCCCACTAAAGACAGAGTTACATTTTGGCTGTACAACTACTGGTTATAAAGTGGTTAAAACCAAATGAAAAGAAACAAACATAGCTGAACCAAAAAGTACTGCAAAATGCAAGAGAAATTGTTTCTCTTTTTAAAATCCATTTGAAATTCAGGAATATGCTTTTATTATATGAAAGGCTCTAGGTTAGTCAGGTGACATCCCTTTCCACTTCTGTGTTGGGTCAGAAAAGCAGAAATATGTTCTCCTGAATTGATATTTTATCCATCAAAAGAAGGAATTAATATTCTATGACTCTAAATGAATGTTGAATTTTCTTGATTTCAATAAGTGTAAAAGATACCTGAACTTTCTCTTGCTGTGAAGCACAACTTAGGATCACACAGAAACGTGTACACTTTTAAAAATATTTGCTGAACTGCTGCTGGGTTACAAATGCATAAATAAATGATGAAGAGGAAGGTTAATTCTTAAATTATTTATTTTTCTTTAATAAGTAGCCATAATAATAATTAGAAAATGGAAATACCTCACTTCTTGTTGGGCCGGATGTCACCTCTTTGAGGCTAGCACACTGAACAGCTTTTTAGCATCTTAAAATGACATAGCATTTTTGGCCTGGTGTTGATACTCCATCATTCTTTTAAGAAACAGACCTACTCTAAGTTATTTCCCTAGCTTCGAAAGGGAAAGATAGGTATCACCAACAAGAAAATGTCAGTAATTTCATTTTCATTTGTGACTTGAAGCAATTAAAGGTAACTTTTAGATACAAATATTGTTATTGAACATTTTGTACTAGGTTTCTGTAGAAAACCAAATGCTTTGGAGTTGCTCATGTTATATTAGTGGGGAAAATCTAAATGTAAAATTGCATCCAAATGAGGACTCCCACAGATTTCTAAAGTATGCTGTCCCTCATTAAATTAATTATAGCATTTTTTACTATCTTCAGGCTTTTGTGGAAAAAACAATGTTCTCACTGGAGGGAATCAAGAGATAAGAGCTGACTGAGAAAAACTATGGTTCCACTTTGTCAAGTCTTTGTGGTGGACTTTATATTGGTGCTTTATAACAGCATGTATTTAGAATAACAAACAGACAATTACATTATCTTTGCTTTAAAGGAGTGTTTCTTTTTGTGTACTAAGTTGCAGCTAGAATAGAAGAATTGAGGGTCACATTTGGGGGCATAGAAAAAAATGAGTCTTTTGCTGAGAGATCTACAAAATGAGTTTGAGTTTTACTTGGAAATCAAACCATAAGTTTGTCCTTGGGGAATGAATATCCATTATTTATGCTAGGTAATCAAACAGATGTTCATGCTGAGTGTATTCTCTCTTGTGTGTTGCTTTTAACAGCAAGTTATTCCAAAGGCTGGTTTTGGCCCAGGCAGGCCATGTTAGAGGGATGTCACAGAGGTTTTCTTATACATTTTCTATCTAATTTTTGCTGTTTAATCAGTTGTCTGTTATCAACCACCACTCAACAATAAAATTATAAAGACACTGAAGACACCCACACCCCAACCTGTACTATATTTTGGGAAATACAGAAGAGGAAGTCAGATTATCCCATACTTGCTCTTGTGAAATGAAAGCAGTTGAGTACAGTGGCAGCTCCACCTTGCAGAAAACACAGGGACAACTGGAGGTGCTGTGTAGGGGAGAATACAGAGACTTTCCTTCTTTAAATGCCTACAAACATCTCTCACCTCAGAGATGCTCAGCAAGTGGCAGAAGGAGGCAGGGTCATACGCTGAGTGAGACAGGCAATCAGGGTTTCTGCTGCAGATCAGCTGGCAAAGGCAAGTACTTACTTGGAGAAAATACTTTTTAATGTACTATGCTCTTTCAACTTGAGGCTGAAAAAAATTTTGTTTCCAGATAACACCTCTAGATGAAGAATTCTGTCACTCAAGTTATGGGCAAAAAATCTCCTTTTAGGAAAGGAACAACTGAGCACATCTTTTCTCCCTTTAAAGACTCAGGAAAGCTCAGAATGATAAATGGGCAGTGGTACAAGACTTTTTTCACAGGAACCGGAAGATATTGTGCTTAAATTATTAGTTGTTATAAATTATATATACATATATAGCTCCATTTAAATTTATCTTCAAAATGTCAAAAGTAAGAGGAAAGAAAGGCATGAGCACTTCTTTAATTCTAATTGGAAAGCAACAACAAAAAATGTAATTATTTATTGCCTTTTTTTCCTCCCTTCTCTCAGGTCCGCACCAGTGTCCTACCTGATCACAAGGAACCAAGAGCAGATGCTGGGGTAAGCAATTATTTTCGTTGATTTTTTTTTCAACTCATCAGCAGGCACAGACACCCACTGCTCAACAGGAGCTGACAAACTTTTTTAATAGCAAGAGTTGGGTTCAATGAATAAAATAATCAAGGCAGGAGTGATAGTCTCATTGATTGATGTAATCCTGTTCACATCTTTTTTGAAAATCTTTTTCGACTGAAGCTATCCTGAGACAAGCACAACTGTGTAAACTCCTTGCTAATGTCATACAAGCAGTCTGGATGAGATTGGGAGCCTGGAATGGCATTGCCTCAAGAAGCCTGGCCTGCCACCTTCTGGTCTTCATGTGCAGGGTTCAAATGTTGTGCAGCACGAGTTGCCTTCGGTGTGTGTTTTCAGAAATTACACTGGCAACATATAGAGGACTCATTTTTATGTGTAGATCTACGAGCTTTTAACAGAAGTATTGGGAAGTAATTTCTGGCTCTGAGAGGGCTAAAACCTCCCAGATAATATGGACACCTTGTGGGGGTGGGAAAGGTTGGTCCTGCTAGAGCTGAATAAAAGACAAAAGACCACCTGGTGCAGGTGTCAGATCTGTCTGCAAACATGTAAAATAACTGGGGGGTTAAATTTTTAGCCTAAGGTGTTGATTTTTCTGACTTACCAGGGCTTCCTTGGCATAGTTTTCAGGACTTCAGCTAGTGTTTGAAAAATCTGTAGCTTGGCAGCCAGTTCAATCTTAGTGAAATAATCGATATGTTTTAACTTTTCATATTGCTATTATAGAGACTTTTCTCTTTGGCTAGCTGAGATTATCTGTCAGACTACTCAGGGCACCTATCTTAAGATTTATTATTGTGACTACAACACTAGCAAAATTCCAAAGGAACATTACTCTGCTATTAGTATTACAGCAGCAATTCTGTTTAAAGCCTACTTTTCAAGCCTTTCCAAGTCACGTGGGCAAAGTTAGATTGGTTTGTAGACTGCCAGTTCAGGTTCCAGGGTTGGACTATTGGTATTTAAATCAGTATGGAGAAAGTATTCTCCAGTTTGATATTAGACCCCTTGAACATTAGCATAACTCTCTTCATTTGGGTCATGGGATCATTTAAAATTTTATTTGATTTTGCACATAGTTCTGTTTTGTCAAGCAAAGATTTTTTTTTTCTAAATAAGCATGAAATATGAAACAGAGAACTAAGTAGAATGTTTTAAGCCAATAAAATCATTCACCTTTAATTTCATGACACTGGAGAGGTAGATATGACACTCAGAGATGTTTAGTGGGTACAATGACCAAAGCTCCTTGACTGTTTCAGAGAGCAGTGGAATTGCTTCTTGGCCCTGGTCACATGAGGATTCTGACTTAGGAGTCTTAAATATATTTATAGTTCTATTGTGCTGCAGAAAGAAGCCCCAAGTGACCAAACCTTATATCAGTTTCATTCCAAATACCCCTCTTCCCCTTTCCAAATGGTCAGGTTTCAAATACAAGCACTCAAATGTCATGAAATGCCAGAATAAAGGGTGCCATAGAAACGCTGTGCTCTGGAATGTGTTTTTACACTATGAAGAAGGATATGCTCTTGGAAGTAGATAAATAATCTGGGCCAAACGTGTGACCACAGAGTTTTAATGCAGAAACACTGTCATCTTGACTGATCTAAAGGAAGACAACTATCTGTCTGCTCGCTCGAGCAAGGTTGTGCATCACTGTGTGTCACACCTGGATGTCTTTTTTGTGGAAGTACCTTTCATTTTGGCACTGAAAACTAACCGTGATCTTTGCCTGTATGGCTGTGTTATTTTTCTCTATATATATCCTACAGGCCTTTTTTCTTCCTTTCTTCCTTTCTTCCTGTTCATCAGTTCCCAGATCCACTGCTTTCCCAGCCTTCCCTCAACTCTCAACTTGTGTCTTTTTTCCTTTCTTTCTTATGTGTCGACAAAAGCGTAAGAAATCTAAGCCTGTGCCTTGTTGATAGAAACAAGCCATACCTCATGACTTAGTTTACCAAATTGCAGACCAGTGTTGGTGCTTACCTAATTTCAGCATTGTTATTTGAACTGTACGTTCTATATGGAAGAAAACATCTTAGTGTAGAGCTTTATTGTTTGCATTCAAACGCTCAATATCCTGCTGGCTTTCCTGAAAGAAAGCAGGCTGACGGGGTTTTTTTACCAGAGGAAGTTACTCTTCTCAGCAGCGACAAATTCTTTTCTGTTTTTCCCTGAAGGGAAATTTGCTCTCTGCAGGCAGGCTCTGTTGACTCAGAGCGACTTGATTCTTCTTTAAATTGTATATCCAAGAATGTATATAATTTAGCCTGGAATTTTAATTTGCTATTCCAATAGTAAACTTAGTGTTATGTAATAAAAAACAAACTTCGCGTCCTTCTTATTGTTTTATTGCAAAAAATTAAACATAATGTCACTATCTCATTATAATTTATTTAGAGTAAGTGATAGTGTGTTGAATATTTGAAAGATAAATGGACAGAAGATGGCTGTAGGCTGTTAGTTTCTCTACCATTGTTCCCAAGGCGAGAATACTACTGCTGGCCAAGTTGACAAAATAGGATTTCAGCAATGTGCAGCAGGGTATGAGCAGAGGCTAAAAAATAACCAAAGTGCAAAGAAGATTTAATCCTTTTTCCTCTTTGTACTTTTTTTTTTTTTGTGTGTGTGAAGGTGATTTTTATAGAAGAAAAAGATATGGTGGTGTAGCTTAATCTAACTTTAGGCATTCTAGTTGCATTAGCACATTTCTCTGCACTTGTAATGCAGTGAATAGGTTCACTTTACAATGGAAATAGAGGAAAAAAAGTACTTAAGACATTGCCAAGAACTAGTAGAAATATTTCTGTTAATAAACTTGTGCTGCACCCAATTTCAAAATACCTTCCTAGCAAACACATTCATATTTGGAATACATGGATGGTAGTGCCGATGGCTTGAGGAAAAACCATAATAAGAACTTTGGTAAAACACTGAAAACTTAGCATTTCTTGTAATCCAGAAATTAGAAAAATAGAAAGAAATAGATGCAAAATGCAAATACTTGTACTGAATGAAAATTTTCCTGTGGCTGTACATCTCACAACCTGTTATTTTGTCAGGTTGTTAGACTGTTCTTAATGGAAAAGAGAAAAGTTCCTGCCCATAAAACCAAAGTTTTTAACAGTTTATGGATAATCATGCTACAGATGCACAAAACAATTTCTAGTGGATAGAGTGTCAAATGGCTATATTGAAATGCAATATTTTTCTAGGTACCAAAGAAAGATTTTCAAGTGTGAGACCAAAAGAAGTAACAATTAAAAAATTAATGGATGTGTTATCTTTTCTTTCTGCTTTGATTTGTAGCGGAGCTTCCTGGGCTGTGCAACTTTTACAGTAGGAGATCTGGTAAAGTCAAAGGAGCAACAGTTGACCCTTACCCTCAGGTAAGTGTTTCCCTCTCTTGTAAATCATGGTGAGTTAATAACCCTTGGCATTTCTCATCCAAAGAAAGGCAACAAAGATGGGGAAGGGTCTGGAGCACGAGTCAGATAAGGAATGGCTGAGGGAGCTGGGAGTGTTTATCTTGGAGAAAAGGGGGGCTCAGTGGGGACCTTATCACCCTCTAGAATTACCTGAAAGGAGGTGGTTGTGAGGTGAGGTTCGGTCTCTTCTCCCAGGTAGCAAGTAAGAGGACGAGAGAAAACGGCTCCGAGTTGCACCAGGTGAGGCTTAGATTGGCTATCAGAAAAAAATTCTTCACATGAGGGGTTATCAAGCACTGGAACAGGCTGCCCAGAGAAGTAGGGGCGTCACCATCCCTGGAGGTATTTATGAGACATGTAGATGTGGCCCTGAGGAACATGATTTTATGATGGACTTTGCAGTGCTGGATTAATGGTTGGACTTGATGCTCTTAAAGGTCTTTTCCAGCCTGAACAATTCTACGATTGCTGCTTGACTGTGTTTTAAGCTCCATATTCCATCAGCTATATTAGATGTCAACTTGAAGTGCTTCTAATTCTGCCATGCACAAATTCAAATTTAAACACCGAAATTGAATACCAACCCTATAATGTGGAGCTTCCCAAGTGCCAGGTTAGAAAAGGTAATTTTATAGTATGATAACCTGTGGAAGAATTGCAGGGAACTTGGCATAGGGAATATTCTTTCAAAATTTCCTTTAGAAAGGAGCATAAGAGTCTCAGTTTTGTTTGGCGTGTGTGGTTTAAAGAATTAACAGTGTACAGTTTGGTTGGTTTACTAGGCATGTTTAAAGAAGGTGGGCCTAATTATTGAAGGTGTCTCCAAAGTGAAAATGCTTGTGGTCTCCTAAACTCATTGTTATAAGCAGCTGTACTGAAATTGTGGGAGGTGTGACATACAACTCTAATCAGTGACAGGATACAGAGCTGCAGGAGGGTCAGAGCCAACGTTCAAAACCTAGAGCTGGGCTGAACAGATACTTCTTAAAGTTGTGCACTGAAGGAAGAAAAATCATTTATCACCCCTGATACTGTCTTGCATGGCTTAAGATAAATGAAGATACAAATCAAAACCTTTTGAAGGTTAGGGGCAACCGTTTAGGTGGTGATTTTCAGAATAAATTCATTGGACTTTATATAGCTCAGGGATTTTATTGAGCTGATTTTTGCAAGTGCAGTGGAGGCTTATTTGGGATTACCGGGAAGGTACAGATAAGCTTCACAGAGCACCTGCTCAAACTCACCATGTGTCTACAAAGGCAAGATTTTTGGAGGAAAGAAGCTGTGACTGGGAGAACTGAGACTCTGGTATATGTTGTGCCTGGGATGTTGTACATAGGTGCTGTGGGAAAATTGTGTTACATTTGTTATCCTGAGCACAGGAAGACAGCCTTAATTTGGTTTGAGGAGCAAAGTATGACCCATTCAGAGATGTCATGGTACTGTCACTCTGTCAAGGACAGTTTTTAGAAATGGAAACTTCTTGAAATATTTTGGCACCTGCCTTCGTATTTCAACAAGAGTAGTTGCATATAAGTGTGTAGTTTACAGGGCAAAGTTAACAAAATACTTTGATTTTAATTTCTCCCAAACACAAAAAATACCATGCCTAAGAAGGAGATAACTTTGTCTAACAAAAAATCCCAATTAGATAAAATGTGAACTGACTGTTCCCTATGGGAATCGATGGCTAGGTAAATGAATTCCAGCTTAGTGATTGTAAGAATCTATTCTTACAGGATTTCAAGTTGTCTCTAGCTCTTTGGGGTAAACTTTGCTTCCCTAACTGATATATTGAGAATTTGATCTGAGGCTGCCTCCAACAGGTGGCACAGTAATTGACAGAATGGAAAGTTTCAGGTCAGTTTCAGAGTAAGTATTTTGTGTGTCAGCCATCCAATTTGTAATCAAAAAGTTAAGATGGAAAACTCACAAGAAATAGATGAAAAATTTGCTTTTAATTAATATTTTTAATCATGGTTGTCCTCTTTGTTCAGCTAGCACTAGAAGACAAATATACCAATTCAAATTAATTTGCAGATACATTAAATGGTAGGGTTTATTCAGTTGGATTTTTTTTTCAAGAAAAAAAATCCTAACCTTTCAAATGTTGGGTTGTTTTCCCATTATGACTATTCAGTAGCAGAAAGTTAGTAGAAATTATCCACATTTCTTCGATGGCAATTTAACCAGAGCAGTCTACTAATTTAAGCTTGCTTTCCTCTAATCACCCTGAGGTATTAGTACCTCTCAGGAGGATAGAAGATATATCAAGGGACTTGTCAGAGCGTGAAATTCTATTTAATTCTTGTTGATATTCTTTGGATGGGAGTTTATCAGGGAGTGCCTGTGATTGAGATACTCCTTTGTTAGATTTGAAGTAGAGATTTAAGGACCCGGAAATAGCTCTGTGGTATGCCCTGTAATTATTGGTGTAATTATAGAATCTGGTTAATTTTTAGCTGAGTTTTCTTTTTGTTTTCCTTTTCTTTTTAGTTATTATGTCTTTCCATTGTCTTTCTGAGGTACAGCGTAACAATATAAAAGTGTTTTCAAAGGAAGATTCTTGTATTTTTCTGTTATTTTGTAGACAGCTAGCATGTGTCTACAATTTCTTACTGTTGACACAGTGTGCTCTACTTTTCCCTTTTCCCACCATTGCACCCTAACAGTAATTAGGGACACAAGTTACGAAACCTCTGTAAAAGAAGTTTTTATTTTGATTGTCCTTTCTTCTCCATAAAGGTGCCCTTAACTGGCGGCTGAGTGTTTCTGGTAGATCTGTGCACATATAGCTAATCATCAAAACAAGAAATGGTCTATTTGTAGAGTTACTTCAGCGTACACAACTGATGTTGGCAGAGGAATTCAGTTACTAGAGATTTGAGATTGCAGTTTCCAATACGGAATTTATAAAAAGTGATGCTTTCTATAGACTTGCATGTTTTATTTTGCAATGGTAATGCAATGTCACTTGCTTCCAGCTTTCTCATACAGTTGTGATGACGAATGGGATAAAATGGGCTGTTGAATGAAACAAAAGTCTTTTTCAGTAGGAGAATATTTCTTAATATTGACTATATGATACAGTGTGTCCGATTAAAAAAAAAAATCATGCATACTTTTTTCTTTGTAAATGAGAACTAGGTATACTGACTGCTAATTTAGTAATAAAGACCTGATTTTTTTTTAGTTGATTTAATTTTTAAGTTCAATTTCGAGGATCTTTTTACCATATCCTTCTACTAAGAACCGCATAATGTATTGTTATTGTTTTTTTTCTTGGTTGAGCGCTATGGCTTTTTGCAAAGAGCTAGCAATCGGTACTTCCATTAGCCCTTTCCCCTGTGGTGGTAGTTTGCCTGTTTCCAGAAAGGCCCTCTTTAGCTTGGGCAATTTTGGTATGATTTCCACTTAGTTACATGTAAGAAGCAGCAAAGGAAAAAGATAATAGTGCTCTCTTGCATTCTCCACAGAAATAAGGCACATCTGTCTGACATGCTCCTCTTAAGAGACTCACAAAAGTGCAAGTAGGGTACTTCTGTGTGAAACCGGGGTGGTGTCAATACCACTTAGATCTTTTGGCCCTGGTGAGCAGGAACTCTATAGCAGTGGAGCTAAACAAACAAGAACTAGGATGGAGTGCTTGAATTACACAGATGATCTGGGAGGTTGTGCCTCTGCATGTCTGTCAATCATGTACTATACAGACTGTCTTTAAGCATGTGTCAGTGCTTAAGCTCTTGGACAGTATCTATTAGTCTAGCTATCTAATTTTAGTTGTCTTCTTTCCATTAATCTTGGACAGGACTGAACCATCTTTAAATAAAGGACATAAACCTAGCTATTTTTGGAAAGAAAGTCCTCTTACTTTCCCTCCCTCCTAACAGCTTGTAGTTCAGTGGGCCAGAAAACATGTAACTGCGCTTTGGTAAGTAGTAATATTCACAAAGTTTAACTAACTAGAGAGAATTGGAAAGCAGCACAGTTATTTCTGCAGTCATTTATGTACTTAGCATAACTTCCCTAGCAAATGATGACTATAAAATACTATATATTTAGCTGCTTTTCTCTGTTAAAATTCAATAGAAATCTGTCTAGATAGCTAGTTGTACTTGGTCTCCATCCTGAAATTGTTTCTTGGCTGCTTCATGTTGTGTCATCCACTCCAGGAAGCAGGTGAACAACAGCTTAGCTTCATAAATCAGGCAAATCTCCAATACAGTTGAGGTGAAACTTGTTCTGACATGAAGCTTCATCAGCTGTACATTGAAATAATGAAAACAGAAGTAACTGAGCACTGCAAAACTTTGTTTATTTATCTTAGAATGCAACAGAATGTTATTTACAGTGGACTTGTTTAAAACCAGTATTGATTGTTGTAATAGGCTTCACTGTGAATTCACAGAATAAACATTTTTTGTGCAAGTACAATACTTCTGTGCTTGAATATATTAAAATATATTACATCAGTGGAGAAATTATTTTATAACAATCTGTAAGTTAGTCTGTGCTAATTGCACTTATTGTGTATTATGCGCTGGAGAAAGGGGCTGCCTGCTAGACTCAGTCATGCAGTTTGCTTTTCAGGCAGTCACTTTGTCTTTTATAATTAACACAGCCGCACAAAGATGCAGTCTGCTTCTCTTTTTCTTTGTGTTTTTGAATATTTTTCTTTTTTTTCTTTTTTTTTGGAAGAAAGATGTATGGCCATGGGAACCAATTAGCAGGCCTAAATTTGCATATTCAACATGTAGTGATGAGACTTGGTGAGATCAGCATTGGAAGCAGATGACTGCTGTTCTCAGTCCATCTAGCTCACTTACTTTTCCATAAAGATCTTGTTACCTTCTTCCTCTCTGGATGCCTTGGTCAACATTTTATGGCCAGAAGTAATAAGGTCGGCACAAATTCCTGCTGCTCATGATGTTACTGGCTGTCTCCTTCCCTCACATTTGAGGGAACTGATACTGATGTGGGGATTCTTAAGGACTTGGGATGGTAGAGAAATCTATTTCAAATGCAGGTGCTCTGTCGACAGGTATCACGTGATTGCTGCTCCTTGTCCCACGGTGCTAAAAAAAAATCAGCAATTTTCCAGCTTTGTAAGCCAGCTGGATTTTGTGCCATGTATGGGCTTCTTATATTGACACTGATTTTATTCTTTTTGCAGCATCCCTCATCCCAACTGACCCTCGCAGATTGTCAAGGTGCAGTCCTTTGTTCTGTGAGGATATAGTGTCTCCTGTCTAATGACTGGGAGCAATTTGATGCAGGGATCATCTTCACTGCACCATGTGGGTGCAGAGTGCTCTTCTCAGCTTTACTAAACTTCAGCAAATAAGCTGATTCCATCCTAATGCATTATGAAGCATCCTAAAACCAATTAATTATTTCTCTGATGCTCTGTTGAACAGTGTGTATGTGTGAGATTCGCTTCACATCTGTGCAGGCAAATGACACAAAGTCTGTACATATATGTGTGTGTGTGCTCAATACTGTTAGTGCAAAGTAAAATAATACAGGTTTTTATCCTGTTAAAGTATGATCACTAAGCTTTTTTTTTTTATTTTTCCAACTGCATCACTTCTGTTTCTCCCTTTTAATTTTCTTTCAAGTGAAATGTTAATCTCATGACATTGGTGGAAAGTTTGAAATGCGTGACATGTCTATTTGAAGACTGTCATGCACTGCTGGTGTTTTAAAATTACAGAGTCTGACACTGCTCACAGCAGTTTTGCCTTGGGCATTTATAGAGCTCTTTGTTGATTTGTATGCCTGTAGCATTCAAAAGAAACTTTGGTTTGGGGATTTGTTGGTTTGGTGGTGTTGGCTTTTTTTGTTAAATTGTGTTTTCATATTTCTGTGTGGGCAGATAAGAACTGGAGGAAGAAGTGCAACTACAATGCAACACCAGTTTAGTTTTATTGTGTTGCATTACCTTCTCTTGCAGGTAATGCATGTTCCAGATTGTAATATTATATATGTATTAGAGCAGAACAGGAGTGATTTTGAGAAGAAAATAATAATTAAAAAAAAAGATGTAAAAATTACATATTGCTCCTCATGCAGGCAAGCAATGCAGTGCTCACTGCTATACTGAGACCAAGCGTTTAATAACAGCAGCAAGGGGAATATTTAGCAGTCTAAAGAACAAGAGACAAGGACTGAGAAAGTATAACTAGCATTTCCATTTCCATTTTATTTTACTGAAGCAACTTGTCCTTGTTGGCTTGGATCAGTTCATTCACTTGACACTTTGATCAGAACACCTTAAGCTGTCGAAAAATTTTCAGTCTTATAACCACACACTTTGGTTTTTAAAGATACATGTGATTTACTGACACCTGTTGTATTCCCTTTCTGCTTGGGAATGCTGTCGTCCATTCGTTGACATAGCCTAGTTTGCGTGCTGGTTTGACACAAGAAGGAGAAAAGAAGTGAAGTCAAACCACGAGGCTGTAGCAACTCGGGAAAGATCTTCATTCAGAAGGCACTTACGTTGTTCTCATGCATTTCAAAATTATTATGTATTTCTGCTCATAAGCATCATTTGGACACTGAACCCTTATTACTTTTCTTTTGTATACTTTGTTAATTAATATAGGCTTCTCCAAATGCAAAACTATCTGGAATTGGTTCATTTTTAATTGTTACTTTATTGTCAGTAATTGATTTGGCTTAGAGCAAATGAAGTTTTACACAAGTGAAATATGAAGAATTATGTTTATTTTGCAAAGTTTTATAGAAGACCAGATTTGTATAGTTGCAAGATGAGTGTATTCTACTGAGTGCATATTAAAGCCTAATGGTTTGCAACCAAAATAATTATTTAAATTAGAAGCTTGGGGGAAATTATTTTTTAAGATATTACTGTAAGAGTTGGGCTTGATGATTCTAATGGGTCCCTTCCAACTCAGCATATTCTATAATTCTGTGATCTTATGATTTTATGACATTGAACTTTTCTATGTATTCTTTTTTCCTGATTCATCACTCTTCATTTTCACCTCTCAGATTATGCATAGTATTGCCCCAAACACATTTGTTTTGATTCTCATTCCTTGCTGTGTTTTTGTAATTCTGCTGATCTTACTCGCATCATTTCCTTTTGCCTATTTTTGCTTGGTGCCTGTTGTTACCCTTTCCTCATTATTATGAAATGGTCTGTTACTCTTCTTTCCTTCCTTTCAAAAAATCCAGCTGTTCAGAATAAGCCAGGGGAGATAGATTGTGCCATTAACCTTGGTGCTTTGCTGCCAGTGAAAGCTGAAAAAGCATTCCATATCTTTCTGGAGTTTAAACCCTTATCTCTTCCGAAAGGTAGTCAACGGTACTCTTTTCTTGGTGATGTACATCTGAATTGTTATTTGTTTTTGATTAATTGGAAGTAAACTATTTGTGGAGATGATTATTAAGGAATTCACCTGGAACTGTACTACTGTTCACATATAGTTCAAGAAGTGGGATGGATTCTGAATAATTACTCTGTGAAGGGATTACAAAAGGAAAAGTGATATTCAGATTAGTTTTGTTGTTTTGGTCTTGCAGGGGTTTTATTAATACACTGAGTATGTCCTTTCTTTGCAGATTGTCGGGAAACAAAGCCTTGTACTCTGCAGTGGGATTGCAGGTCCTAAGTGGAATACTGGTGCAGTATTACAGCCCTTTATCCAATGGTTCACAGACAGGATAAGGTCTAGAATGAGAACTTGGCAGTGTTCATGGATTCATGCACCATTTATAGCACTTACTCATCCTCAGTTTTGTGACGAAAACTTTCATTGCCCTAAAGAAGTTGCCTCGTTAACATTTGGTTTGTGACTGTAAATAACCAATTCAACACAGGTGACTGCAGCTGTACAGAATAGAGAGGAGACTAAATATTTACTGACAATATTTTAATTGAAAGAAGTTGATGCTGCAAGTGACCCAGTGTCATGGGTGGTTGTTTGTTTTTTTTTTTCCAGAACGTCTGATGGTGGAAAGACAGTTGGTACCATTGAAGTCAATCTTGTGAAGATGGGAGAGCTAGAGGAGGGGGAAACAGACCACATCACAGCAGATACCCGGGATCAAAAGGTAGAAACTCAGTTTATTGCACAAAGTTAATTAGAATGATCAGTTGTACCAGCTGTCTAAAATACTAATTACAAAATCGGGTTAAAGACTTAAAACAAAATTTCTGGGGTAAGTACTATGTACACTTATCTCCCTCAGCTAAAAAAAAAAACCTCATGAAAATATGAAGAGTAATATTCTAACCTGAGTTTCCTAGTCCCTTTCTTTCTTCAAGAAAAAATAGCTTATTTTTATCTCAACTGAGTGTATTTGATCACTTCTGATCAAAAAACTGTCCAGAGAGAAGCCATACATACAGCTTCTTTTTTCCTTGGATAGCTTTTCTGCTTTCTGCCCTTGAAGTCCTGTTCATGTTGATTTTTATGTGTAATCTGTGCCCGCAGTACTGAAAAGCTGGGAAGAATGACAGACAGGCAAGCCAAAGAAGAGGTGAATTCCCTTGCAGAGGGGCAGGTTCAGCTGCATTTCACAGGAGCACACAATTTTTGGAGCCCTAATATGATGGTTTACTGCTTAACACTATGGTGTATTCTGTTCTTCATGGAAAAAAAAAAAGTAGATATTGCTACAGGGAATGCAGCATTTTTTGTCTGGAAGTAACATATAAGACTGTATTTTTTGAGAAAAGGACATTATTTTCAGTATCTTTTCTGCTCAGCCAAACCGGTCTGTTTTTGGGTCAGATTCTGAGGGTAGATTTTACACTTTTTTTCACCACTTATCTCAAGGGACTTCAGTGCTGTTTTAGAACAGTAGATGAGTGGGACCAGTTCCAAAAAAAGCCAACAAATGCTGTGAAATCTTTCTGCTTTTGAACTGTAGAACTTGCACGAGATAGACAACATGACCTGTTTTTTCAGCCTTCTCTTTTATTTTGCTTTTCTTCCATTTCAAAATGTGGAATGAGACTCCTTGCAACTATTTGAGATGTAATTAATAAGCTGTGTCTGGCCTGAGGGAGACAGAAGGCTTTAATAACATCTTCCTAGGGGTTTCTAATACTTGTAAAGAGAGACCAGCCTTATGACTGATGTATTTTCTGTGGTCTTTAAAGGAGTCCTCAGTTTGTACAAATTAGTTGCAGCATAGTCTTGGTTTATAGGTTGATAGTGAGGATGCAGTTGTGAGAATGTAGAGTTATTGAATTACTTCAAATAAATAAGTTTCAAATTGGGTTTGCTCACTTTTAGATAAACTATGTGCAGGAGTATCTAATGGAAGAGGAAGGTGATGGTTAAGTTCATTTTCAGATATCACCTGGTAGAGAGTACATCACGTCTTGCTCTCTGCCTTAAGTTCTCCACCGAACTTCTAGGAACTGAGGAAGCCCTGGGAACAGAGCTCCCTATCACCTTTAGAGATTCTCATTAAAAATACACGTCACACTACATTTAACATAGGTGTACACTGATTGATTTTTCCATAAACATTTTATACTTTTATGCACTAATCTTATCAAAGAAATATTCCAGTTCACTTGTATAACAAATTACTTCAATCACAAACTGCGAGCACATTTTAAAGAATTTTTTGTACTTTCTACTTTTCCCTTGTTTAAAAATTAATGAAGTGTTTTCTTGCAGTGTGCATGTGAAAACTGCTTTGCCTAAAGAAACCTGTTTGAAAGCACAAAACTTGTCAAAAATTGTTTTAAACTAAAGTGCCTTATTCTTATAATGAAACTTACTTAATAAGCTAAACTATTCGTATCTCTCAACATTTCTGCCACTATACTGGTAGGAAACTTTTCTGTTTTATTATGGAACAGCTGAACATATTTTGTCATTTTCTTGGCAATAATTCTGATTGTGTTATAGTATCTTGGAATAGAAATATAAAGACAAAAATGTAGATTATAATTAAGGCTTGAGAAGTTTATATTATTATCAGTGATGGTTTTCAGCCTACCTTTTAGAAACTGCCATGGATTTATTTCAGACCACTGAATTTGTCACATTTGTGGTTGTATTTCTTTTGCAGTGTGCGTTGGTTCGTGAGTGTACAGCCACTGAGGGCGTAAGTGGGAAAGACAACCTGCCTTCCTTAAATGCAGGTAAGAATTCCAGCATCTGTAAAAGATGGCTCTTGCAACGCTATATCAGGTCCTGAAGAAATCACACAGATTTGTGGCAGAGCTCATAAAATCTCTTCAAATGCTGCACAGGTGTTTAAGTTCAATATTTCAGTGTTTTATGCATATTTGACATTATCATTTTAGTAAGAAATGTGAGGAAAAGTGTGTCAATTATGCTTTCTGAAGCAGTGATGAAATCTCCATCTCCTACATCTTTACTGTTCAATGATTTTCAAGACTGTCAGGGACTTCTGTGGGCATGGAATTAACCTCATAAGTTTGTGTCATGTCATTGCATGGCATTCTGTTAAATAATTATGCATTATTTGTAAGTGAACACCTGGGAGAATCAATCTCTCTCATAGCTGATGAAGTGGCAGTTTCAGTTTGATCAGGAAGCTGTCTGTCCTAGAACAAAGGGAGCTGCTGGCAAGGCATTCTCAAGTCTAGGTCAACTCTGGGCTTGAGTGCATGGTGTTAAACTAGATCTATTTCTCTTTCATTATGCTCAGCAATATTACATGCTGATATGTTGCACCATAAAACTTTTATTAGCCCAAGTTTATGAATCTCTATTACTCTGCAGTAACAATGTCACAAATAAGTTATATGGGTCATCTGAAACCACAGCGCTGTCAAGAATTCTGTGTTTGCTGCGTACAGTTGAGGAGGAATGTTACTGAAGTTTTACAACCTTTTAAAACCTTTACTGAAACTTTTTCATCTGACTTCTCTGATAGGACAGACTTATTAGACCAGCTTTGCAGTCTGAAGGAAGCACTAAAAACCTCCAAAAATTAAGTTCTTCCATGTATGCATGAATGCTGTAATTTTTTTGTGTGAGTTGTTGAGACTAGATCAGAAACTGAAAAATTTCTTCTCCAGAACTGCCATTTCTTTTCATCAATTCAAAGTGAGAAAGATGCTAATTGAGAATTACTGAATGTACAGGAACTACATCTGGCTCCAGAAATTCCTGAACTGGAAACAGCTGGAGGCAGGGAGGGTATCTTGCATCTCTAGGTATCTATTTATGGCTTTTTTTGGAGACAAGATACAGAGCCAGTTGAAGGATTTGCTCTAACTCAGTGCCGTTCTTTGATTGTGATTCTGTATGTCATCCAGATTAGTGGGACTTGAAGAAATGACATTTCTGTTCAGAGAACAATACTGATTCACGACTGATTTTTTCTATTTGTTGCCTCTGTTGTGTGGGTTTGATTGGGGTTTTTTGTTGACTTCTTTTGTATGGGAAAATGCTGTAGATTGTTAATGTATTTTGTTGGAACTTCCAAGGTTTTAGAAATATTGAAGTCTAGATCAATTTGTCAAGAATACTTGCACGTGATTCTATAGTGTATCTAGACAGCATTTTTACATTTATTATTCTCATATACAAATACACCATATAAAACCAAGCCCCACTCAACACTACTAGGGTTTGTAAAATCAGACATACTGTGGAGAGAATTTTTCTTTTCATCATGTTTTGGGTTTTCAGGGTTTTTTTAAAGAATTGAGGGGAAAGAGCAGAACTGCAGGTGCATATGCAAAAAATGACATCATACAGGATATCGGAAAGAGTTTGCACTCACAGGAAGTTTGTTCTGATAAATAATTACTCTTCAGTCTCTTTCCTGTACTTGTGACTTTCTCTTCTCACCCAGCATTGCCTCCACTTTCCTGCTGACACCAGGCACTGGTTCCAGGTTTGGTCAGTGCCACTCTTTTTATTGAATTCCCGATTTCTTTTCTTAGAAGATTTTAGCTCTCCTTTTATACTGTCAGCCTCTTTCCCCAACCCATCAGACTTCTTCCCCAGCATGCCTGTGTGACTGGGCTTCCTGTGGATTAAGGCTCTCTGTGTAGCCTGGAGACAGACTGGGTTTCTCATATGAATACCTGTGTAGAAGCGTCAGGAAACCTGGTAACATCAACCGTGCCTGCACTGCTTTCCCTGGTACGTTCATACAGAACTACCCCCAGAACAGTATGTATTCCATATACATACATATTTAGTACATCTGTATACTGTTGTAAAGCTTTCTGGTGCTTTCTGTTTCTTGTTGTTTATCAGGCCTTCAAAATGATGAAACTCAAAAAAGTACCCCTCTGTGAATCTTTAAGCCTGTAGGCATAAAAGCACACTGGCATTCTTCTGAAATTTAAATCTTAGGATAGGGAACTCGCAGACCTCCAGTGAGTTATGAAATGCTTATTGAGTGAGTGGGAATGAGTAGTGTATTTCAGAGCCTTATCACTATTCCTTTTATACCCCAAGAGATTGAATTTACGTCTCAAAATTCAGTTATTTATTTATAATGCTGGAGAGTTTGCCAGTTGTTTGCATGTAAACATATTGCACTCTAAATAAAAAAGAGAATAAAAGTAATTGAAATTAAGCAAAATTAAGAAACCTGTAATTATTATTCCTGAGGTAATACACATCATATACCTATGCTACAAAGAAAGATGTAAATAGAAACACTGTTAGTAAATTAATATATGGCAGAGATATGCTTTGATCTATGTTCAATAGGGAATGAAAATAAAACCAGAGTATTCAATCTTTTATTATTTTTTTATTCTACTTTCAGGGGAAGCAATGTGAAGGATATTGCATGGAATAAAAAGCACAGAGATCTTCACATTTAAAAATGAGAATGTCCAAAAATATGGACGGGTAAATATATGGCATTGGCCTTTAGGCTTGATGCTATAGAGAAAAGCTTTTAAAATAGGCTTTTCTCTTTTTTGACCGCTGCAGTTCATGTGGATTTTATTTTTTTAATGCCTCTCATGACCACTGTCTAAATACAGGAAGGATTATGTTTATGAAACTTCCACTCATTTTAATAACTACTTTTTAAAAAAGCCAATTGTAGTCTTGCCATTCTTATTGTTTGGGTGCTTTTACATGCCTTTTAGAATTCTGTTCTAGACAACTTGCTATAGTTAGAGATTAATTATTATTGTATTTGGAAAGGAAGATACTTCTGAGATTTTTATGGAATCACATGACTTCAGTAGTTCTGTTTATAAGGAAAACATCAAGTTCTATGCAGCTTTTATTGACAAGCTTTAGCAATACTGCATATTGGACTTATTTGGATTCTTTGGGAAAAATTCCCAGGCTTTTTTTCTGAGTTTGTAAATGAAATTTTCTTCCTAAACCCATGGAGAGATGATTTGACCATTTAAAAAAACTTACAACACACTTGAGATTATCCCCATCTGAAAATTCAGACCTGAATCAAAGACCTGAAAATTCAGCTAGTACCTGGAGAGGAGTTTAAGGATTCTAGCAACGATAAAAGTCACAGCTTTGGATCCACATTTCCAGTGTTCTTTGTCCCTTGCTGCATTCCTGATGGGTTTTCTGGGGTTTGTTTTTCTTTTTGTGATGGTGGCGGTGACAGGGGGGAGATGGAAGGAAAGAGATTTTTCAGCTACATATTTGCATTAGGTTCTCACAGATTAATGTGTATTTTTCAGTGTAATAGATTCTGAGTGCAAATTTAAGGGCTGTTCTTGGGAAAACATCCTTTGATAAACTCCTTAGGAAGTAGATATAAAAAGGTAAAATAAAGAAAAGAGTCTTTCATGTCTGGGGCATCATCATTTAAAATGTCCTGGTAATATGTACCAGCCTGCTCCCTACTGATCAGGTGGCACAACAGAAAAAAACAAACCCAACTCAAAATTATCATCTGGTTTGCCAATTTTCTGCTTAAGGCCAGACCTGAATTAGCCCTTAGTTTCCTGAGCTCTCCCTGACATTTGAAAATTTGCATTCCCTGCCTTGTTAATGGGAGATGATTGGTGCCATATATCAGCTTTGTGAATTGACAGAAACTGATATTATTGACAAGACTGATTTCATTGATTACAAGAATCCCAGCAAAAGAGAAGGAAGACAGGAAATACACATTGCAGCATATTTTAAGCAAGTGGTATAATAAAGCCCGAACACTGGGTGAAAGTTGATCCTAGGCACAGGACTTGGAGATGCTTTTTTCTGTAGTTCAATCTGCATGGTGAGAATCCTCAAACTCTAAAAGTGTGTGGAAAAATGTTTGAACATTAAGATATTTTGGGTATTAGCAGTAAAAAAAAATTACCGCTATTCGTATGTCAGAGATTTCAAGCATCTCTTTGGCTTATTTCATAACACTAAGTAAGAATATAGTTTTTGAAAGTAAAATCACTGATAACTAAAGGCAAAATGACTCTAAAACGTCTTCCAGTTTTTCATCAAAGACTAATGAGGAAAGACATCTTAGTAGAGTGATGGGAATACAGAGCAGTAGAACTGCTTAAACATTGCTCCTTTCTTTGAGTTGCCAGCAGTGGGTTTATTATCAGTATCTTTAAATCTCTGGTCTTGTTTTAGGCCTTTCTTAAAGGATTCCTGTTAAAAAACCTGATTTCTTAGATGGACAAGACAGTTTGTGTAGCTTTTATATTTCATTCTCAATAAATCAGCCTACATGAGCATTACTGGTGTCAGGGAGTGGTGAACTGAAACGTCTATTAGTAGATGTCATTTTGACAGCAGCAGTTTCCCTGCCACACACATGGGGAATGCATTCCTTTGAGTTATAGACCACTCAGTGGCAGATCAATGGGAGCCTGCTGCAAGGCAGCTTTTTCCAGAAGACTGACAGAAAGGTACCAGTGGAGGATTTGGATGGTTGTCCAAAGTCATTCCGAGTTAGTAAGCTGTGGACCTGTGTGTTAAATGACAATCATTTGTCTCCAAGTAAGCTTATCAAAGTAATCAAACAGAACTTTTTCTTCCTCAGATTTTTTCCTACTTGTTCTTTCTGGAAAATAAGAGCAGGGTAAAAAATGAAAAGAAAAAGATGGAAAGGAGAGAGTAGAAATTTCCCACCTTTATTATAGAGCATCATTGTAAGATCTGAATGGAAATGTAGCCAATGTGTGAGAACTGTAAAATAAAAAACCTAATGGGTTTTAAGCATAATCTTCCAAAACACCAAGAGATGTGGTTTTCTCATGTCATGTCACAATAGTGACCTGAAAACAGTGTGTGTAATACATTGACAGGGCTGTTATATTTATTTCTATGTAGTGGCAGTGTCTTGACCACATCAATGATCAAGGTAACTCTAAAATGGTCAAAGGTCAAGTTTCCTTTAATGTAGAAGCACGCCTTCTATTTGTGTTAATGACTTCTGTGTGTGCATGTCAAGAGGAAGATGCAGCTGGAGTCTGAGTTCTGTGCAATTTATTGGAACTGTGAGTGGTTCTAGCAGGTGGTAAGCAATGGTGGGGACTGTATTGAGTTCATTGTTCGTTTGTGTATTCTGTTTTTCCTAACTTCAGCTTAAATGTAAGAAAAGAGAGTCTAATTTACATTCTCAATACTTTGAAGCCCTAAATTCAAAGGTTACCTGCTATGCTGGTGAAATGTGGTTTATTGACTGTGCTAGTAAGAGTTTGTCCTCCACATGCTGGTATAAAAAAAATGAAATAAAAATTAAATGTTTTTAATAGAATTTTAATGGTTCTAAAATTAATTTTGTAAGCAAAGGGGGGAATAATGTATTATTTTTTGCGTGAAATTGTTGCCATAAATTTTCAGGGTTGCATAACCACAGTAAAGCAAATATATAATTTTTCCTCTTTGCAGTGTTAAGAAACCCAGTCTGCAAGTTATATAGATTCCCTACTTCTGACAACAAGTGGATGCGGATCCGGGAACAGATGGCTGAGACCACCCTCTCTTTCCACGTCCCTAAAGAACTAATAAATCTGCACATAAAGGAGGATATGAGAAGGTAAGGAAAAATCAGCAACAATAGTAAGTACAAAATTTTATTTTTCTGACTTGGAATCATGCAAATGATGAGCTAAAAAGTATTAATTTGAAGTATGAAATGGGCACTTTCTGGCTGCTAAGAATTTACAGTTGTAACTGAACAACAGAATTGACTGCTCAGAATGTTTAGGACTCCAGTGATCTCATAAGTTCTGAGCAATGAACTGTGCTAAAGTGCAGTCATGACTTTCAATCTGTGAACGCCAACATTTGGTTAACAATATAAATATTCTGGAAAGTTAGCATTTTATGCAGAATCAGCAAATTCAGGTGTGTGAACAACATTGTGGTGTGTTTGGCTACGTGTCTGGGTAGAGTTAATGACACAGACAAACATTATGCAATGGAAAATGACAAGTTTGTAGTGAATAAAGGAGCAATGAGGATAAGCATGACAATCCTCTAGCTAATCTAAATTAGTTGGCGTAAGAAAAGGATACCAAAGTAATGTTTGTGTGAAACCTTAGTTCATGTTTGGCCTTGTAACTAGGAGAGATGTCTCAGAATCATTACAATGTGTATGGCCTGGGGAAAAAGGAGAATAGGGAACATAGGTGTCCCAAAATCCTTTGTACATCAAATTTCCCACTGCAGTGATTAAAATGGCAGCCTGTCCGTGAATCCTTGTAAGCAGTGCTGATACAGTTGTGGGGAAACCCCTTTATTTTAAGTAGTCCAGGGCCACCCTGAAGGCAATGCTTTCTTTTTCCAATGATAATGAATGATGTAGAAGATATTGCCTCTTTCCTCATGAAAGTTGCTTTACACATAGATGGGCATCTGGTCTCATGTATAAGAGTAACACTGACATAGTGCTGCATCCCAAAGCCATCCTGTCCGCTTTCAGGCAATTCCTTCCTGTTGTGGTTTACAGAGGTTGTTTGTCCTCCAATATGGAGCTTCTTTTCTTTTTTTATTCACCCTATCTGTTGCTTCTGTATGATGTTTTTATGCCAATAAAACAGCATGTGGGAGACTGGAATCTTGATTTTAATAAAGTCAGTGGACTGATACATGCTTATGCATGGTGATGATGGGTTATAAAAATCCTCTGAATTGTTATAATACTTTATTTTATTCATTTAGTACTGTGTTTAGGCATTTATGGCCTCATCTTGTTTGAGAATACTTATGTGCAAGGTTTTTTTTAGTAAGCAATAAAAATAGATTATGCTGACTCTCACAGTTCACACACTTCCCATATTTTCATTTGCCTCACGGGTAAATGCCTTGTAAATGTTAGAGGATTACTTTAACCACTTTTACTACTACTGCATTATTCTCTCCAAAGGCATAATGCAAGTAATAGCCGTTGTTGTTATTTCCTATCATAGAATTCACCTCCCTGGATATACTCACAGTAAGAAATCACCGTGGTGGGGTTTTCTCCTCACCAAAATAAAGAAAAGCTTTGAGAAAGAAACAGAAGTAAAAGTCGCTCAAAGATTGGGACAAGTGCTTCTGATTTTCCTGATTGCCAGTGTGGTTGATCTGTTCAAGCCTAGCTGCAAGTGTGGGTGTGAAAAAAAGACAGACAAAGTGATTGATACAGTCTGAGGGAGGAGATAAGACTAACCAAAAGGAGCAACAACACGTGGTAGAATACTAGCAGGTGGAGGGAATATGGGCATCTGTGTTATCTATCATCACATAAGAGCATGGGTTGGAGCTTCAGCTTTGCCTGGGCTTTGCTTTTCGAAATAATTGCGAAGATGTGTGTTCTTGTGGAGTCCTCACACTTGTAATCCAATAAAACGTGTGAGGAGGGTGCTACTATATTAGGTGTTGAACTTACACAAAACATACACTGCACCATCTTCAGGCTATTCTCTTCTGAATTATTCTTCTCTGTGTCTTTTTCCCCTAGTTAGTATAAAAGGATAAATATTTTTGTCTCAGAAGCCACTTCTTATCATACTCAGCCTGTTTGATTTTATTTTTACTGTGGCTTCAATATAGTCAGGCCTGAAGCAACTACCTCTAAAGATATGCAAGTAAGTGTTAATCCTATTCAGTATTCATTATAAATTGTAGTTTAAATTCCCTTTTCTCACAGCTCTTAAGATTGTTTATCTCTTGATTAAACTCCAGTGTTCATTGTTAACCAAACTCTTTCATTTACCGACATGATGCTCTGAAATATGTAACCTCTAAGGGTATTTAACTTTGGGTTTCAGCATGAAATAATGTTTTTAAAGAAATGCATGCATTAAAGATTTTATCCTTCAAACCTCCCTGGAAGAAATTTTAATAGGAGCTATATGGTAATTTTTATTGTTCTAGTAAGGGTCATATAGTCTGCTTCACTGGTTATTATTACAAAATTATTTCTGTTTCCTCTTTGAGGTGTTTCAATGAGTCCTTTCCACTGTTTTTAATATTTCTTTATGCAAATCTAGTCCAGACATTTTATATGTGTCATGCAAGATTAGCCAAGTGGTTCTTTGAACCTAATGATTATAAAAAAGACTTAGTTTATAGTAATTGCTCAGAAAGTTGATTGACCTATATAATTGAAGCTTGCAGTTGTAGATGCAACTGGTGTAACTGGATCAGCACAGCAAGAGATTTGGCTGAAAGGAAATTCCACCTATCTTTGAACTTGGCCCATGGCATTTGTGATCACAACTCATAACCAAATTTCAAATACAAATTACTGAACTTAAACCCTCTCTTCACAGTACAAAGCACACAGTCAAGCTTTCTCCTGCATCAGAAATGACTGTGCTGTCCCATCAACACCGGGCTTTTTTTTGGTGCAAATCTATGCTGTCTGTATTTTATTTCTTTCATGCAACATTATGGAATGATGACAACATTCAGTCTGTCTGAAAAATACATGTTTCTCTACTTCCTCTTATTACACAACTTCTATCGAGAAATGGAGCCCCAGACAGCAATGCCAGGTATTGGGAGTAAGCTTTGATTTTTTTGGACCTTTGGATGTTGGTATTTACTTGACTTGTTTCTGAGCAGTAGCATTGCAAAAATGTTGTATTGATAAGAGGTGATAGCATTTAATAAAAGTGATTTTGGGTAAACTTACAATGACTTTTGAAGATATTTGAACCAACCACATTCAGAGAGGCACTGTTACTACGCTTACCCACTTTCACAACACTGTTTCTCATAAGTACCTTCTTTTCACCACTTGAAAACTTCCCAAACCTGTCAGTAAAATGTAGATCAAATACATAGAAAAGCAGTATTTACCTCATTGTACATCAAAAAGGATGTGAAACCTTTCTCTTCTTACTCTCCATCAGTTACTGCATAAAGGAATATAAGTTTATGAACATAAGTGTAGCTTGACTTTTGTAAACAGTGTTTGGAAAATTGTCCTCATCAGACAAGATCAGTTTTAAACCCTCTTAACTTATAAACTAAAAGATAAAATATTGGAATGAATGAACACTACATAATTCTCTATCCTCTTGATTTCACTGTTCACGACCAATTTTGGAAGACATGGCCTCTGTGAAAGTCTAAGAGGGGCTTTCATAGGTGACTTAAGTAAAATTTGCTGGATTTTACTTTGATTTTGGATGTTTAAAGTTGTACTGCATTGGAATGGAGTGACATCACCTGATTTTTTTTGACAGTTACCTCTACATAACATTACCTAGAATTCAGCAGTGCTGAATCTATAAAATGCTAACTTACATTCTATATTGAAACTGCCCTCTCAGAGAAGGCTTTTTTGCAAGATCCACACAGCTTTTAAGACTCCAGAGAAATCATTCAGTACCAGTTCACAAAGGCTGCTAAGATTTCCAGATGTTATATTTGTGCACAGCATGCCCTAAGGAAGTCCATACTGAGCAAATTAGAACCTCCCACAGTATAGTGAAAAAATGCAACATTGAAGTGGAAAATTGTCTTTTTCTCAAGATTATAGTTATTTTAACACACTCGAACTCTGTCATCATAAAAATCATTTGAATTTTTACATTGTTAGCTAAAGGTTTTGAACTTAGCAGTACTTATCTTTGGCTCTAATAGCACTGACTTGGGTGTAATTTTGTCAGTTCCTGTCGCTTAAGGCATTAGGGTGCCTAAAAAAGGTTTGTACAGTTTTATGATGTTACTTGTGCCATAGAGATCCTCACTCTGTATTTTGAATGATGCATTCTGATTAATAATTTGGGGGGAAAAAGAAAACAGAAACCCAAAAAATGTTTAAATAGTTGAGTAATTGTTCAATTAATAATGTGATTAATCTTGCCACGTATGACTCCAAGTTGAAAGAAGGAAATAAAGTTTTAAATGTAGCTGTGAATGTAAAATGTTTTTGCTCATATCGTGGAACTGAAGCAATATTGTCTTAAGCTGATTCCACTGTATTCTGGTGAAACAATCAAAATAGAAAAATAACCAAACAAAAAAACCCTAAAACAATTCTAGACACTATTACTAGTTACTAAAATATAATTTAAGATAAAAGTGTAAATTCTATAGATTCCATTCTAAGTATTACTGAATTCGAGACACTGCAATTGTCTGATGCAGGAGAATTATCCTCCGCTATTAAATGCAAATCATACAATTAACCTCAAATGATCATGCTCTTTGAAAGATTAATCCAAGTAATAAAATACCCAAGGAAGGGAGAGAATCTAGCAGGGAGTGAGTTTAAGGCAGGACTGGAAGGGAAAGGGTCTTAAGGCAGGAGGGGAGAAATGAGTTTAATTTAGCTTATATATTGTCTACGCTTCCGTATGAAAAAAAGGGGATGGTAGTGGATAGAACTTAAAACGGAACTTAAAAATTCCAGCTCTTAGGAACAGTATAAAATCTTATCAAGGGTTTGCAAACCCCAATCTAGTCTCCTCATATGTAAAGGAAAACAGGCTTTAAAATATTTTTTAATGTATTTGTTGGCTTTTTTGGGCTGGGTAATTTGCTCATGTGGTTCTGGTGGGATTTTTTTGTCTGTTTTGTTTGCTTTCTTTTGTTTTTCTTTTTTTTCTGTTTGTTTGTTTGTTCCTAAACAACTGTCCAGGGCATGCAAAAGGTAAGCACACCCAACATTGTAGTTTTGAGTTGCTTGTCAGGTCAGGCTTACCAAAACCAGGAATAATTTCGGGAAATTCTGTAAGAAGAAAAAAATGGCAACTATTTTCAAGAGATTCTAAAAGAAAATTTTTAGTAAAGAAAGATATATATATATATTTTTTTAATTCCCTGGAAAGGATTAATGCCTCCTTAATAATTATTTGTCTGGTTTGGAAACAATATAGTGAAAAGACTATGATTATTTTATTTCTGGAGGGAATGTTATATTGTTTGTCTGGGGTTTATTGCCTATATATCACAGGAGCATATCTTGTAGCAAAGAAAAATGAGAGTAATTTTATCTGCTTCTGTTCTGAAAAAAAAAAAAAAAGAAATGGTTATCCATACATTTTAAAGTGAATTTTGTTAGGAAAAATAATTCCTGTGCTCTTTTCCTTAGAAAGAAGATTCTAAGCTTGCTTTACTTATGAGTGATTGAGTCATATCCCAAAGCTTAGGGTGTATATTTACTCCAAAGCTCCTGTTTGATAAATATTAATAATTTTTATGCTGTTATAATATTATAGAAGTTTTGCAAATATAATCTGCAGAAATGTCTCATCTTGTTTTGAATCCTGCTAAGCTCTTTGCTTCTGATGTTTTGCGAAAGTAGATTTCAGAAGCTAATTTTGCTTGGTGGAGGCCAAAATCACTTCATTTTTTAGGTTTTGAATTCGTCTTGTTTGCTTCACTGGGAATCGCATCACTGGATTTTTGAAGCTGTATGTATAAAAATTGCTACTTGGTCTTCATACAGCATTTTTGGTTTATGTCCTTTTATCATATATTCTCTTAATTATCTCCTCTTCTTTTAATTGCCCTGATCTTTTCAACTTCATCTTTCAGTTTGTCAGGATTTGTGCTGTGTCCTTAATGATGCGAACGGCTATTTCTGCTGTTTCCTTTCCTGAGACAGAGTAATCACACCCAAGAAAGTTCTTTGAGAGATTGCCCCCTTTTCACTCTTCTTGCTCATCTTAACATCTTGCTGATGTTTCGCATTATTTTGATTTATTGTCACTGACCACAGGTTTTCACTGTGCATTCCACAATGGTGTCTGGACTGTCGGTGGTAGTTTTGCAAAATCAAGTTCATTGGAAACACGATTTCAATATTGGGACTTCCTTCAAATAATTCTGCAACATGATGCATACCCCTTGTTCAAAGTGCTCCTTACAGAAATCAGGGAGTCGTATTTTAGCATCAAATATGCTTCCTTCAGACTTCTAAGCTGCTGTATCTAAAGTGATGAGCAAGTCTTTTTCTGTCACTATTGTCATTAGAGTGCATGGCACAAAGCAGGAGCTGTTTAAGTAGAAATTACCAACATGAATCATACAGGAAATTCATTGTGCCTCTTTCAGGTACTTTTAGTGGTTTACTATAATCATGCGCCTAAGGTGTTCTCAAAAATAAAAAAAGCGTGAGTTGGTAAATCAAAGGTAGAATATTCACCTGAGCCTTGGGTTCTCAGCCATTTCTTGACAATGGACTTCTTGGAACATAATTAGTCTACCAAAGGAAAGAATGCGCATGAAAACCAGAATGTACCTGAAACAGACTTAAAAATTAGCTAATTAGCTAATATTTAAGGTGGAGAACGAGGAATGGGACAGACTACTTACATCCACATTCTGGTTAGATACAAACGGGTCAAGATTATGCCAAGGCCACCAAGGAATGTAGCTGATTAATGAAGGCAGGAGACAGTGGAAGATAAGACGTTCTTGGGTGGAGTTTCCACTGGGCAGTGACAGAAAAGACTATCCAGGAGGCAGTTTCAGGAGCTGAACAGCAAGACAAAGACAAACAGCTCTAGACAAAGCTTGGATTTCATTCTGTAAGATGAGCTTAAGTTGATGCAGAGCACAAGATCTGTCACAGTGATGAGAGCAATTATCTGGAAAAGACTTTGAGAGAAGATTTAGAGTGGGAGAATAAGATGATAAATAGCTCTATTTTAACAACACAGAGTTTGCTCTAAGCTTCCTGCTCAGTTGACAAGCTATTCAAAATTCCATGGGTGCATTGAAAAGTTGGATCAGTAACAGATTTGCCCTCTATAGAACCAATATCTATTAGAAATATTAATTTTTTATAGCACAATTGTAGTTTGACACAATTACTGGTTGAAGTGTGTTTTTAAAGTTATTCAATGAAATAATTAATCATAAAAGTATTATAATATTATAACATTAGATTAAAAATTTCTAAAATTGTGAGTATTAGTATGAACTATAAACTTTCAAATATGAAAAATATTATGCTTTTTCCACGCTGTTTACTTTTGGAAGAGGCCTTTCATGTTATTGTAATAAAGCTTGGTACTATGGAGTATTGTTGATGGAGTTTAGATATAGAAAAGACAATTCTTTTTTCATCCATAACTCAGAATTGTATTGAGTCAACAACAGCAGTGACAAATTACAAAAAAACACAAGACATAAATCCTATTTAAATCCTGTCTTCTATAATTCCATTAGAAAAAATAATGAAGATATAAAGTGTGCAACGAGGCTATTTTCTGAGGAAGTGTTTGTCATATAATCCTATTTTCTCATGGTTTTGATTTTGCTATATTTTAAAATGAAAATAAATTCAGAAAATGTAGTCTTTAAAGTTTCCATGCTGCATCTGCTCTAGATTGCTATCGCACTGTATTCTTACTTTAAGCATTGCAGATGTGTCATTTTTTGTGACATATTAGAGGCTTAATTTTTACTTCAGTGATTTGTCCGTGTTTCTGAGATGAAGCAAATGCAAACCTTGTCACCAGTAATGGGGGTAGGAGTTGATATTTCTTGAAAACCTATTGAAGTTAATATTGAGGGATTTGAGTTTCCCCCTCCCATTGCTATTGGTGTCAGTGGAGTTAACTCATAGTCAGCCAGTTAAACAAGTTTTTGGGTTTGGTTGGATATTTTAGTCTGAGTTAAAAGGTTTCTATTCCTGCTGTTGTTTAACTTCAGCTTGAGACCAACAGCTCCAGGCATGAGTTTAGATAGAGGCAGGGATATAATTCTTGGATAGAATACTGTATTCCCATGTAGAAGGAGCAGTAAAGTTTTGGAAGCCAGCCAGGTCTAAACATTGTTGCTAAAACTATTAAATCAGACACCATAAATATTAAGGGCCAAAATATTATCACTGCACATAAACAAAATTGCATACCCTGACAAATTTTACACACTTTTCAGAGAAGGAAGCCCTAAGATTTTAATTTAAAGGGACACTTCATGTGAAGCTGCTAAAAACTGGCAAGGAAAATGGTCACTGAAAATGTTGGGTTTGTCCTTTCATGGCAGATTATTCTCATGCTGTAACACTGCCAGTTTGAATTGATGGAAGGAAGTTGAATTGGTTCAGCTTCAGGACCAATTAAATGGCAAAAAGTAAACTCTCAATAAGTTCATGTGTTGTTATCTTTGTTTCCACACTGATACTTTCAAGGACATGTATAAACGAAATGCTTTAATTCTGCTTTCAGTGCTCTCTGTTTGGTTTTGGTTGTCATGTTCACCAGGAGCAGAGTTATGCCTATGGAGCTTATTTTAAAACTGTTCACGCTAATGCAAAGCTAATAATGATGGGGAAAACATCACTGTACCAGTGTGTGGCTCTTCTATTTAAGAAATAATTTTAAGACTTTTTGACTAATGGTCAGATCTGCTGTTCACATAAGTGAACTCTATGTTCCTGTGCTGGAGGCTCGTTGGTCTTTTCCTTCCTCTTTTCACCCCTTCTCCCCCTGTTTTCCTTTTTGTTCAGAAATTTTTGTGTATGCAAGAGCTGTCCTCTGGAAGTCTTGTTGGAGACTTCCAAGAATTGTAGTGAAACACTCTTCTTGATGGTTCGAGGAAAATAAGGAAAACAGTGTTACAAAAATTTTCTCCTGCACAATTCCATTTGTTTGAAGACTCAGGATCTTTCATTTTCCTTAAAAGCAGGTCTCACAAAGTGGCTTTGGAATAGATACAGGAGAAACTTCCTTTGCAAGAGGGAAAACCAGACAGAAAGCCCAGGGTACTAAGGTTGTTTGCGCAGGAAATTAAAATGATCTCTATCTCATTCAGGTTAGCTCTCAAGAGTGTACAGGAAAACTGATACTTTACTACAGGATTTCCTTTTGGATTTCCTTTTGGATTTCCATGACATGTTTGGTTACCGTAGCACTGCTGTTTTGACCTGATGAACACTGTAAGGCTGGACATGACGTTTCAGGGGACTGGTGGTGTGATTATTTGGGGGTTTTTGTGTGTGTATGTTTTGTTTTGAATGCTGAAGAAATGTGGTGAGGGCTGGCATGTTGGTTAAACTGACTTTTGTAGAAACACTGCTAGAAATATCTTTGTGAAGTGTGCATGAAAGTATCCAAAGAGCAGTATATCAAAAGAACTACACTGAAACTTTTGGGGAAAAAGCAAACTTTGTATTCTTCCCAATAGTGTTTAATATTTCTTATTAAGTTATGTGCTCTGAGCGCAGCTCTCTGGAGCCTGGAAGCCTTCTTTCCTCCATGAAAGAAATAGTATTAGTTTGAAGGTTACTGCATTTATACCAGTTGAGTTTTCAACACAAAAATTACTGCATTATCCACTGACATTCTTTATTGTGTACTTGTAAAACAGAGATGAAAAGCAGCTCTTACAAGCATTCTGAAGACAGATTTTATTTCAACTAGGAAATCTTCCTGATGTTTTGTAACGAACTAGTTTTAGATTAATTTGGGTGAGTCAGTGGATTAATGAATTAATTAGTGCCTTCTCTTTTTGCCTGTTGGTACAGGAATCAGGAACTTAAAGACCTGGGAGAACTTGCTCCTCACTGGGACAACATGCGCAAAAGTGTAATTGCTCACTGTGATCAGATGTTGAGCATGTACCAGGACACTCTTGCAGAGCTTGGGAAGCTTACAGGTAAGAATCTGTGATTTTATGGAAGTAGCCTCTTTTTCTGGAACAGTTAAGAATTTACTAGATTGTTAACTATTAAATACTGGCATATTCAGCAGGAATAAAACACATAAAAATCTTAGAATCATAGAATGGTTTGGATTGGAAGGAACCTTAAAGATTATCAAGTTCCAACCCACCTGCCACAGGCAGGGACACCTTCCTGTAGACCAGGTTGCTCAAACCGCCAATCCAGCCTGGCCTTGAACGTTTCTAGCAATGAGGCATCCACAGCTTCTCTGGCCGACCTGTTCCAGTGCCTCCCCCCCCTCACACTTCAGAATTTCTTCCTAATATCTAATCCAAATCTCCCCACTTTCAGTTTGAATCTATCCCCCCTTTTCCTGTCATTACACGACCTTTGAATAGTCCCTCTCCAGGTTTCTTGTAAGCTCCCTCCAGGTACTGGAAGGTTGCAGTTAGGTCGGCTTAAAATCTCTTTTCTAGGTTAAACTATTCCAATTCTCTCATCCTTTCCTCATAGGAGAGGTGCTCCAGCCCTCTAAGCATCTCTGTGACCTCCTCTGGACTCACTCCAACAGGTCCATGTCCTTCCTAAGCTGGGGACCCCAGAGCTGGATGCAGCACTGCAGGTGGGCTCTCACCAGAGCAGAGCAGAGGGGCAGAATCCCCTCCCTCTCCTGCTGCACAGGGGGCTTTGGATGCAGCCCAGGACACGTTTGGCTTTCTGGGCTGAGTGCACTTTGCTGGGTCATGTCAGCCTCTCTTCCACAAGCACTCCCAGGTCCTTTTGGGCAGGGCTGCTCTCCATCTGCTCATCCCCAGCCTATGTTGGTATCAGAGGCAGCCCCAACCCAGGCACAGCACCTTGCACTTGGTCTTGTTAAACCTCATGAGATTTCCATGCACGTCCTTTGTGTAGTAGTTGTCTTTGCCCATCTTGTGCCAGAAAAGCACACAATTAATATGGGGTGAGCAGTGTAAATATATCCTCAGTCTAGAAAGAGCAATAAGTGCTGCCTTGCTCTTTTTCATGTGGAAATAGTGGTATTGGATTCTGATATGCACTGAGAGCTTGTTCCCTCAATATCCAACAGAGTGCTGTGGTCAGGGTCTATATTGTACTGTGGTGTCAACATGCCAGTGGAATAAGACAGCATCAGTGACAAATGTGCAGAAAAGACAGCTGATCTTTTCCTCCTGTAGAATTTCTTATTCACAAAAAGATGATGAAAAGTCAGCAGAACAAATTATTTCTTCTTTTTAATTTCTTTTTTTTTTTTGATTGTTCACAAATCATTCAAGGAACTTACATAATTCTTTTCTGTTTTTACAAGACTACCAGAATAATTTCCTGAATCACACTGCATTTTGATCAAAGTTTTCTGTTTACAGCAGGCTTTTCTGCCTCTTCCTGCCCAGTGTGCCTTCCTCCTTCCCCTCTCCATGCCCAGTTTATGAGGTATTCCGTAAGGAAATGGGCACGTGTGCTCTGAATTACAACAAAGGCCTTGTCATTGTTGTTCCTTTCTTGCTGGTGACAGATTTCTTATACCAGTCCTCCCAATCACCATCTCAGAGATGCGTTTTCAATGACCATGCTGCCATTATTGCTTGCAAATGCTGTTTCGCTCTTCACTTTCACCATTAGGTGCTCCCACTGTGGCCTTGCTCCCACAATTTTGTGTATGTAGGCATAGCAGTGCATGTCAGAGATAAACACTAGAATGTTTCTGAGAGAAACATACATTATTGTTATGAATATTTGTGAAAATAGAGGTAGAAGTGATGATAGCATCTTGTGAAATATCTGGCAAATATTTATTTGCGGTGTTTTCTTCGTTACGTCTAGCTTTCTATGTATTCCAACCAAAACGTCTTTGCTTGTGTACTGAGAAACGGAGCGATCAGGTTCATTATACAACTAAAATACATAAGTATGATTTCTTCTTATAGATAATTGGATGCATTTGCTTTCAATATGATGAATCTGTAGCATTTATTAGGTGAGACACACCTTTGCTTCCCAAAATAGGCATTAAAACTGTACTTCTGTCCTTTAGCTATTATCTTCTCATATGGGACTGATCATGGTATTGCTCGTACCAGATTGATCTAGGATAGTGTTCTTGGTCTCAGAAAAAGAGAAATCCTATGTTAGTGTATGAAGAAAAAACAGTCTCTAACTGAAAGTAAGCTTTTTGGGAGCAGTTGATCAACTGCTTAAATATTTGTGGGGGGAAAAAAAAGCTCATGTGTTGCACTAAATGTTGTATAATAATTTCCATTTTGTTTGCAAAAGTGTCATTTATTGTATTTATGATTGTTTGCCATCATCAGAATATTCCAGTTCCAATTTTGGCAGACTACTGTCTAACCCAGTATGACACTTCCTGTGATTCTGTTTTAAATAATATATATATGTATTTTCAATCTTTGGCTAATTACATCTTGAAAGCACTCCATAAAGTGTCATAAGCAAGCCAATAAATAGAGATAATGAAGGAATCAATGTAAGAGTTATAGCTTGCAGGAAAATATTGAAAGGACCTTTTGAGGTTAAAAAAAGTATACAATATAATCTATTAAACATAAACCCAGCAAGAGCTGTATTGTGCCAAGAGAATTTCTAAAGAGTTTATAATGTTAAAGGACCTGTCTTAATTGGGTCTTGAGAGAAATGAAGTGGACCTAGGAACCTGAGATTATCCAGAAGGACTGAACCAGCACGTATGAAAGAGAAGGGACATTTATCAGAAAACAAAGCAACCTAATAATTGTAGCAAACATGAGAAATAATAACGAGGTGTTAATTTGTTCATTTCTTCTCTATAAACAGTACACTTTATAACTTCAAAAAACAAGATTATCGTCTTTGATAAGAAAAGCGAGCCAGACATATATTTGACTTAATACTGTAGTTGCACAAATAGTTATGTTGGGAGCAAATTGTAGATACTGGAAATTCAAGTACTTATGAAGTAGAAATTGCTAAGATTAGGGATGTGAACTCAATTTTAATTCAGACTTTTCAGGTCAAAATGTTTCAAAGCATGCCCAAAACCATTTTGCTTTTCAGTTTAGCCAGTGCAGGTGTCTTTCTTCATCTTAGGACATTGCCTGAGTTTGGGTTGAAGTGTTCAGAAGCGCAGATAGCAACTGCAAATAAAATTTCTCCAAAATATTCTCATGCTCCTCCAACATAATCACATGTTGGGCTTTCTGAGTGACACCCACTTCAACTTAACCAAACTATTTGTGGCATTTAGTGAAGGCTGTTAGGAGACCATTTCACTTCTTTTTGAAATTGAGAGATTGCTGTGGAAGTATCAGGAGACCACATTAGTGTTAGACAGCAATTTTGGTCTAGCAGCATATTTATTGAAAATGGAGGTTTAAGAAAGTTAAGACTATTTCAAATTTGAGTTGTTTTGGCAAACAATTTTATCCTCAGTAACGTGAGAATTTTAGAGAATACCAAATATTCTTATTGTAAGGAAACATACCAGGAAGATATAAGGGTTAGGTGACATAAACCCCAGTAATTTCAGGTGAATCTAAACCATAGATTTGGTGATATTGGGAGGGAGTGGAACTTTGAAAATTATTTATTTGTTTCAGTTTGACCTGAAATCATCCCCAAATGATTTCTCCTACCCCTCAAATTACTTTTTTTTCTGCTTCAGTCATCAAACTGAAAAATCTATTATTCATCCAGCCCTAGAAGGAGGAAAAAAGACAGTCAAGGCTAAGGCAATTGAATATTGTTCTCAAAAACTGGACACTATCCCTGCCTCTGTCACAAAGTTCCTATGTAGGCAAGTTAGACTTGAGAAGTGGTTAGTGTGTGTTGCTCTTTCTTGGAAGCCTGGCACTAGACAAGTTGTTTTGCAGAAGTGCTTGGTACTTATGGATGCAATTCAGCCCAGTGGGAGCTGTGCTTCCAAAATGGAATGTGATGTTGCATTATAATGAGTGCTCTGCAGAACAAGTTCCTCCATATCTTATATTGATGCATTGTTTCTTAAATGTTTATTCTCTGACATTAGCATGGGTGAAATTATAACTCAGCCAGTTAAAATTATTTTATAAAAATTTGTAAAGCCCTTAGAGGCTGTTAATATGCATATAGTAGACAGGTTTGAGGAAACTAATAACTTTGACTTTGAGGCAGGTTTGAGCAACATGTTTAAATCCTGAATAAATACTGAAATAAGAGTTGGAAACAAGATGTTGAACCAGTGCTTCAAAAATGAGCAGCAAAGACACTGAACATTCAATGAACTGGGAAAAGCTGATACGTGATATATTATTGAAGCCCATTTCACAGTTCTTCTTTAGGTGGATGTCAGATGAAAGTTGTATCTATGTTCTGGTATTTCCTAACTTTGAAGAGTTTGATCTTGCAACAATAATAACAAGAACTGTTTTAATTGAGAGAATGTATTTTTTTCTTTCAGTTCTTTAATAAAACTTACTAAGTCACTTGAAAACAGACTATACTTAAAATTAGTTTTATGGTATGGATACTATTGGCAAATGCACATTGAGAGGTTAATTCTACTGTATGGATCTCATTCCTGAGCAAATCTAGTAACTAATAGCAGCTGGGTGGTCCTTATCCAGTAATTTTCTGGCACTGAATGGGAAGGGATACTTGCTTCACAGGCCTTCCCTGAAAAAAGGAAAAACAACTCAGCAATGCTGCATGTGTTGTGCTCCTGCTCAGGGCAGAAGTGTACTCCTGAGAGCAGGCTCTTCTCCCTCTTACTCTTCTTTCACCTGTACTTTTAATCTGCTGTCATATTATGCTCCTCTTATTCAGCCAGTGTTTCCTTGTCTCAGGCCCAGTTACCATTCCTTATGCTTTGAACTTGGTCTCAGATGAATTCTCAGAAATTATCTGCCCCCTTTCTGTTCTCCTTCCAAATTACTTACAGTCTCCTTCCCTGCACTATTCCCATTTCTTTTCTGATAGTTTGAGTTGCCTTCACTACCCCACTAATTGCCTGTGTTTTTCAGAGGCAGGTTTCACACTGCATCAACAGCTCCTGATTTCAATCTGCATCCTTGGGTTTACTGTCTAATCTGAAATTTTGACTCCTGTAAATTGCTTTTCTCCCTACCTTTCCTCTTCATCTGTGTTAAATTATTATTTTAAATTCCTAAGCTTGGGGAGCAGCCTAAGCAGGCTTGGCTGGTCTGGAGCATCACTGGTGCCCTCTGGAAGGGTAGTTTGTGTTGGGAGGCTCAGTGCTTAGTCCTGCTGGAAACTGTGGCAATTTCAACAGATACATGCTAGAAAGTCTTGACTGAGCAAGTAAAAAACCAATTTAAAATATTTCCTTTACCTTTTTGTGCATTTGTTTCAAGAAAAGGCTGAACCTTGACGAAATTTATTTAAAAACTTTATGTGAATGAGAGGAATTTTAGTTCTAATAAATAATAGTTGGCAAAATGATAGGGTGCTGAAAAAGCGGCCTAAATAAAGTTTGGGCTGCCTGAGTGAGAAGACAAGACCACTTCTCTTTCCTAATCTACACCCTTTTATTTTAGACAGATTCTGCATCAAATATCTTCAGGTAAATGATATTTTCATACAGTCAGACTTTAATTATATTCCTTTACAGCACCATAAAGCTACTCATAATCTCCCACTTCTGAAATATGCAGGCATATTCTTTTTTTTTTTGTTTTTCCAAGGCATCATGCCTCGTGTAAAGTAATTTATATCTTTCCTTAAGATAGTCTGTGTTTCTTTATTTGGGCTTTCTAGGAAGAATGCGCAGCCTACTCAATATAATACTTCTCTTTGAAGAAAAAAATGTTACTTGGAAAAATGCAGTGCCATCATAGCTCTGTTACCCTTGTGGTTTTAGCACAGAATAAACATAATGCACATTAACTGCTACATTGTCTCCAGCAGATTGCGCTGATTTCAGACACCAGGGAAAAGTATCTATCTCCAAGAATAAAAAATTAGATTGTTCTGTGAATTAAAAGCTGGTTTGTTGCTTCCAGTATGGATACATGCTGAGACTCAGTTAGTGAACCTTTCATCTTGTAATATACAATTACACATTAAAAGTAAATTAAAGATGACTCCTGACATACAAGTATCGTCCTTATTTTAAAAGGAAGGCAAAAACATCTGAGTGCTTAAGACAATGATTCTTTAAACTTTTCTTTTTCAGGTTCTTCCTTCAAGTCAAGCTGTAGCAAAGGAGAAAAAACACTAGAATTCATCCCAATAAATCTTCATCTGCAAAGAATGCATGTGCATAGTCCTCGTTTGAAAGGTAAAGAAATTCCCCAAGTATGACAAAGTATGCTTTGAAATAAAGTTACACTGAAATTTAGAAATCAGGTCCAAATTTAAAGCTGTGCAAGGGATTTCTCTGCCTCATCTTCTGATGCCTCAAGTTTTGGACATTGACTGCAGATCTTGGAAAACTAATGGGTCAACTAAATTTCTTCTAAGCTCCTTTCTAAAGATAGATTCTGGAGATGTGCTCATTTTGTTCCTATGATACTTCAAGCAAATAAGCAAATGCAGAATATATGCTCACTGAAATGTATTGGTAACCTATGCATGGTTAAAAATATTCTGTTGTAGCAGTGCAGAACTAATACTGTCATGATTCATAGTGACACACTGCACAATGCTCAGTAAGATTCATGTCCTTCTCGGGCACTCACTTAATTTTTCATTGTGATCCATAATGCTGTAAAAACCAGACTTAACACTCTTGTTTTAAGGTGGCTTGTCTCTCCCCTCTAGCCCCCTCCCCCCTCAGTTTGTCACCAGAGATACTGATTGAGCACAATACAGTACTCTTCCTCTCAGAGGTTGCTGGAATGAGCTCACCAGCCCCGGTGATGTGAGTTACATGGTTGCATTACAGACAGTATTACTTCTAAACCAGTATTACTTCTAAACTTAATTTATCCTGTTTCCTAGGAAGTTGTAATGAGCCCAGCACTGCTTGGTTCTAAATCAGCTTATGCAGTGCTACCCTGTCATGCCCACCTACCCTATGTAAGCATTTGCTCAGTGTTAAGTGAAAATACCTCACTGATTATGCTGAAAATACTGCAAACTTCCAACATCTCCTGGAAAGGGGATAACTTTCTGTAACATCATCTGTGGTTCTTTTAAACACAGAATTCTGTTGCTGCTGCTTGCATATGATTTTAGCAGCTTCATTTACAGATCAAAGATTTTACTGATGCATACATATTACCAAATCATGGCACAGTGAATAATTTGTTGACAAATTGAGATCGGTTAAATTGAGATCTGTCACTACTAACACAGAAATTACACCCTGTAAGGTTTTTGCCTTATTAATACGCTCTGCATCTAAGATTGTAAAACAGTCTTAGGCATCTTACAGTAAGTACAAACAGTGGTTATAAGAGTTTTATACTGTGTGAGGCTGATGTTCATCCACTTCCAAGTCGGAACACAGTGACTTCCAATTATCTGTTAGATACTGGTTGGTTCAATTTTTTGTTATTTTTTTTACTAAAAAACAGTGCCTCCAAACATTTCAACGAGATGGGGATTTGTAGTGACATAATGTGACAGCACAGATTTTAATTTAATGTTTTGAAGCAAATTAATTAACTTCAAAACATTTTTAGGTTTGTAATGGTAGCCAGAAGCTTAATATTATGTCTTTTCAAGAAAACCTCTTTGTGAACAGGACATCATATGTCTATTTGCTAAATAAAAAGAAAAGTGGAATGAAATATGTCACTTAGTTAAGCACCCACTTTTACTGTACTTGAGTTCTGTTTTGGTTTCTTATGAATTTGCTCCTTTCTTCTCCAAAACCATTTTGCTTCGGGCACATAGTTAATCCATAATCAAAAAGCGTACAGAAAGAGATAAATGTTAGAATTGTTCTAGTTGTCTTCTAAATTTGGAACATTAGATTATAAAACTCTGCCTCTATTATTTAACTAATGTTCACTGTGTCTTGTATTAGATATATACAGTCTGAACAGTTTCTAGCAATTGCTAATCAATCTGGAGTAGGCAGCATTTCGATAGCAAGCTGGTCTTTCTCAGCTCATGCTTTGCTTGACGTATATCAAAGGACACCTGGAATATAACCAAGAGAATGACATTGGAAAGGTGAGAATAAAGATTCATAGAGTGGCATTTAAACAAGCTAATGAGCCACAGAGGTGTCATTAACTCTTACACTATTAGATATCTTATTTTTGGGAATGCAAGATAGATTTCAATCCCATCTATTGTATATGCACATCAGTATGTGCTTTTTTTGTGTTTGACATGTACAATAACAGGTTTACTTTTACTGAACTTTGATTTGGGTTGTTATTGGGTACTGACATGGAAGAGAAAGTACCTGTGTGCTTAAACTTTCAGTAGGAACAGCTTTAAGACAAATACTATTTCCCTATGGATCAACTGTATTCCTATCCATTTGATAAACACCACATTGTGCTCTGTTCATCATACTAGAGAGCTTAAATTTATATATTGACATAGCTTTGCTTTTGTCCCTGTTTATACAATGTGTGGTTGCTTTAAATAGATTTGGTGAACTGAAGTGATTTTTGTTTTGCATCTGGCCAGTCTGAGACACAGCCTCCTGTGGAGGCAGGCAGATTGACTCAAAATTAGGATTGCGCTGTTCATGACAATAAGATACAGCTCCTGTGGTGCTCTGCTGCAGTTTAAGCTCTGCCTTCACTGCAGAGTGGTGTCAGCAGTAGACTGCTCTTGCTTGATGGTTATGAGTTACTGGAGCACTCCTGTAGCAGTGCACTGCTGCTGACACTGCATGTCCTTCACAAGGAGCTCCACTGACGTAAAAGCAGAGCACATCACAAGGCATTCCTCCCAAGCCTTGCAGCACTCTCCGCTGCACTGTGCTCCGGGAAGTGGGAGTGAGATTGCCCTGTGCCCGTCCCCAGGCCTGGATGTTTGCTCCTCAGCCTTTGCCACCCTCCCTCTCCCATGTAGGTTGTGTGAGGCAGGTGCTCAGCTGTGCTGGGTGTGTTTCTGTCTCGCACAGCTGCTCCTCGACCATGCTGAGAAGAGGCCACAGGCCGAGTGAAAACTTCCTTCTGGATAAATCCTCCCCCCCACCAAAGTAACTATAAACAGGGTCATGTTTATTTTTAAAACAGTCGGAACCAGGGTTTAGTCTTTTAAATGTTTTCCTGTCATTTCATGGGTTATCTCTAAACACATTCAGAACCCTGATGAGTTCATCTCTTATCTTGATTTCAAACCACTGCTGTTTTAAGCCATAGAACTCCTTATTGTCAAGTACCAATGGAGCTCTAATAGCCGAAGAATATGTATTATGGATAAATCTGTATTAAGACCTGAAATAATGGGCTATTTAAGAATCTCGAAGCTCACCTTAGGCTAATGAAATTATGTCACTTCTCCTTTTAAGTGGAAATTGAAGAGTCACCAACTCATTAGAGCTCAAATCAATTTGAGCAAATATGTTCTGAGATTCAGCTCGGGAAGTAAAGCATAGTTCATTAACTGTGAATCATTTGTACAGTGTTCTTGCTTCTAGGGATATTTATCATCAGAATGCAATGAAAGTTCTATTTTAGGAGAGGACTAGATTTTCATTTACATGGGAAACTTCCTTGACAAATAAAACAGTTCACAAAAAACATCCTGTAATGTTTCCTTTAGAAATACATTTTAACAATGAGGCATTCTGAACTGTATTTTTATACCTCCAGTAAGTTTAGGTACAAAACAGGTACTGCTTAGTATAAATGTAAATTTAAACTTTGAAAAAATAATTATTGTGGTATGGGATGTAATTAAATCTTCATCTCTGCACTGACAATCAATCACAAGCTCTTTTAAAAATGATGTTTCACTTCCAGTTCTGTAAGCACATATCAACACAAAAAGTTCATCCTCCATGTCATAAGACATCAAGTATATACAGAAAGAGACAACAGTTTGTTTTCTCAGCAAGAATTTCAGTAGTATAGTTTATTTCCTATTCTGGTAGCTTCTCAGCTGAGAACAATTGACTTTTTCTGTGTTCATAAACATATATAAAAAGTTAGTGGATGTCATAGGGCAGGGCTCTCCCATTTAGCATTAAACACCATTATATCTGAAAGTACATTAGTATTACATCTAAACGAATTCAAACTAGAAAAGAAGTTGAGGTTTTTACTAGTCTGATTGACTTCTCTGGGAATGCAGTGAATTCATTGTCACTTGCAATCTTTAAATCAAGATCAGATGCCTAAATAAAGAGATGCCTTCACTCAGCCAAGAGACACAAGCTTGATGCAGGAATCATTAGCTGTAATTCTGTAGCCTCTATTATTCAGTCAGACTATTCCATCATAATGGTCTCTTTTGACTCTAAAATGCTTGAATCTGTGCATCTCAACATGACTACAAGTTAAATAATGAAAGGGGCAATAAACTGAAATACACAATGGGCCAATTTACTTGGCAGCTTTGTAAACTGAAGAGCTGGAATATTGTTATACACTGCGGCACATAATTTAGATGTAGCCATAAATCAGATGAACTTTTTAAAGTGTGCAGGTGGCTGTATGGAAAGATTGATTAGCTCTTGGGCCCTTCTTGGGACATAGATTATCAATTATTCCCTGGAAATGATATAGACTTTTCCTTACTTTTTGTGCAGTAGATACCACCGTGTTGCCACGACTTGGGGATAGGAGCATTCAAATGTCTGTGTTTGTCTATTCCCATTCCAGATGCTCTGTATGATGTCATCACTGTGGGAGCCCCAGCAGCACATTTCCAAGGCTTTAAGAATGGTGGTCTCCGGAAACTGCTGAGTAAATTTGAGGCAGAAAGACGAAAGTAAGTATTCTTTCTGGTAGCTAGGAAAATACCATTAAAGTGGCATTAAAATGCTGTGAGCTCACTGAATAACAAAACAGTTTATCCTGCTGAATGCCTGGAAGATTAAAATCTAGTAGGACTGGACACTGCATTCATAACACGTTTCCTTTATCTTCTCTGCTTTGCTGAAAATTGAAGCATGGTCTACTTTTAGTGTTAAGACTAATTTTGAGTAAACTCAGGAAATGGCTTCAGGCTGTGCCAGGGAATGTTCAGGTTGGGCATCAGGAAGGATTTCTTCATGGAAAGGGTTGTTGTGCATTGGAACAGGCTTCCCAGGGAAGTGGTGAAGCCATCATCCCTGGAAGTGTTCAAGAAATGACAGGACTTGGCACTCAGTGCTATGGTTTAGTTGATATGGTGGTTGTTCTGTCAAAGGTTGGACTTGATAATCTTGGAGGTCTGTTGCAACGTTAATGATTCAAAATTGTGAATTTTTTCCTCATATTTCAGGAAGCTGGAGGTATATCAGTGCTTGAAAACCTGCTGCTCAGAATGAGGTTTCTCCTTGGCAATTCTTGTGCAAAGAGGAATGTAGCTGTAGACAATTTTTAAATACAGAAACTGTAGCTTAAGGTAACAACTTTATTTCTGACAGACCTGGGTGTATGCTAAGAAAAAAGTATTTTTAGTACACCCGTGAAACAACAAACTGCTCTTATTCTTCAGAAAGCCAAAATAAGACCAATCAAATATAAAGGTTTCAGTTTATTGTGGAACTCAAATGCTTTGTTAACTGTTGAACATGCACAAAAGAGTTACATCTTTTCCTAACTAAGAATTGGATTTGTGTTTGTTGCTATGGCTGTTAAGATTTTCTATCAGGCACAGCTGTCACTGGCAGCACCCGTAGTTGTGACTGCTCAGTGCTTCAGCTGATGGTGCTAACAGTGGTGTTACAGCATTCCAAAGAGAATGCAGGAAGGAAGTACTCTGATCTAAATTATCATGACGCTCAACAGAAAATTAATTCCATTACATTCAATGCTCAAAAAAGTTTCATAGATACAACATCATGAAGAACAAAAGGAAAATTATACAAATCTGCTGTTGATTTCTAGGTTGAATAGGAGGTGGCATCAACATTAAAACCAAACAAAACACAGCAGATCAATTTGCTTTGAAACCTGTATTATTGAGGGGGTCTTGCTTGCACTACACAATATAAAAACCTTGTTAAATCTTCAAAAATCTTTCATTTCCCTGACCACCTCTGATGCTGAAACCTGCCAATGAAACATGTACATCATTGATCACATAAGACACATCAACTTTGTGTTAATATTCTGCTGTCAGCAGACTGGTAAGGGCAGCCTTATCCCCATCATATGGAGGCCTACGAAGTACGTGTTTTCTGCTGAAGAAAATGTCTAAAGATATTTCTTAAAGTGTCTGCTCCTCTATTATCTGATTAATGTAGTTGCAATAGTGGTTTGTGGGTTTTTATTATAATAATTTATTACTGAAGTCATAAGATATAAATCATATAAAAGACATAATCCTTTAAAGTCATATGATAGAAAGAACGTTACAGTTCTCAGAGAAGCTCTTCAGCTTTCAGAAAATGAACCATTTCTCACTAGCTCAGTCCTGCAGCATATCCATGCTGGCAAAGTGCGACTTCCCAAAATGGAAGATAACTGTGAGATAAATTATTCTCTGTGATTTCTCTTCATTGGAGAAAAGGGAAAATGCCTTATAGGGAAGAGAACTTCTTCCTGGAAGAACACACTTTGCAGTATCTCATAGGTATCACTAGACAATGCCCTTGTTTCTTAGTTGCTGGTAACAGGTGAGAGGAGGTGATGGGCGAGAGCTTTGTGCAGGTTCTATCAAGGCATTTCAGGCCTATTTCAAGAGCCTGCACATCACCTTACATTTGCCCTGCTGCTTAGATTTTCCTGCACTCCTCAGAAACACCTATGTTTTGGCAATTTTTAAGCACAGGGTACAAGAAGTTTATTCTGACAGTTTCCTTTGTGTTTCTGGGTGAAAAGTAAAAGCCCATCTTCAGGATGGTATAACTAGGGTAGCTATGTTACTATCCTGTCAGACTTTTCCTAGGAAAGCCTGAGTCAGGCTTGCAAATTTAAATTTGAGCACTGATAACGGTGCGCTGCTATTTTCAGCTAATCGCTTGCCAGAACTCGGGAAATTGTCACTTAGTGTATTAATTCCCACAAAGCCAATAGGAGGAAGCCTCCAAAATTAATCTTTCCTGCTATCTTTGAGGGCAGCTCAGAGAAAACTCCATGTTTTGGTTTTCCAACTTCAAGAACTTGTGTGAAATGAAAGACAGGAGTAAGCAAGCTCTCAATACAGTCTCACTTAATGAATATTCAGGAAGGGGTCTGCTTTAAATAAATACACGAAAGGACCATTCTCAGTCTTATCATGGAGAAATTTATTTCACTGTGGCGACAACAGTTTTATTTTGCACGCACCTGTTTGTTTCACTGCATAAGGATGCTTTGAGGACACATAGCATTCCCAGGGGCACCTTTTGCAATTTAAATTTTCTGTTTTACAATTGGGGCAGATTTTCTGAGGATTTGGTTGAAGGAAGAAGTGACACCTTGAGATATCAGTCAGAATATAGAACGAACAGAAAAAAATGCAGATTCAGCAGCCATTTCCTGTAGGCTAACTGAGCTGAAGACCTAGAGCAAGATGTGGGAAGAGATTAGTTCTCAAGCCAATCCTGGTAGCTTTAAAGATGTGACAGAATGCCTTGCATGTCTTTGACCTTCAGTCTGATTATTAGAACAGTTTATCAAAATATTCAGCAGTGTCAGCATATTGCAAAATATTTTTTGCTCTATCTCAGACTTGTGGAATTAACAGACAACAGTAACTGTTATCTGGCAGCATTTGCAGTTGCCAAACAAAAACAAGACTGAGACATACGTTTTGTGAAAGTTTATCAAACAGAAGAATGTGGAAAATGTGTATCTGAAGATAGTTCTGGAATGTTTTTTATTACACAGAATATGCATCTTTGTGCAAACACAAAGGGAAAGCCCTGTATAATAATATTTATAAAAAATGCAGTGTTTTTGCAATTTTTCTCTCGTTTATTACTATCAAGAAGGTCATATTCAATTTTCAAATAAGGCATATTTAAAAAAAATATGATCTGAAGTAAGAGCAAAAAAGGTTTTTCTTTCAGGTAAAAAATATTTCTTTCTCGTATGTGATCTGAAGCCCGTTCCATTGCTTTATAATCCATTAACACACTATTCTTTATCTGCACCAAAAAGACAGATCAAAGGCCCTTCCATTATAAACATGCAAAGTCTATGAGGCATGGCTCTAGTATGTCTGTCCCTTTAGTAGCAAGTATTGAATTTCATAAGACCAGTAAGAACAATTGATACTTTTTAAAAAAATTTGTTGAGGCATGATAGCATTTACATTAAAATAATTGAAATCTGATGATTAAAGTATGGTAAATAATTGCAGAATATTAGTTACTTGTGTATGATGTACATTTATTTTTGAATATTTTCCATTATTCTGAATTGGTGTTCTTTTTATTTTTTCCTTTCGTATTTCTGTACAAAAAAGACAGTCAGTCAGTTGTTCAGATACAGCCTTTTTTTGGCTTGATAGTATAGATTATTTCTCCTTCTAGAAAATGGAAGGACTTGTCTTCTCGTCAGTCTAGATGGCACAGCAAATTATTGTTTTTAGAGCTCAGTTGTGCAGAAACATTTAAATCAGACATTCTCTAAGTTATACCTGTATAATGCCTCACTGCTTGAAGTGTTCGTAAATCACTTTCAAGACACACAAAGGGCTTTTTTTCGTATTTAAAATGTAATTTAATCATCTCTGTTTTAACCAAAACACATAGACTTATGATTGCAAGTTTTTTAATGCCCCAGTTCTAACCATCAAGAAGAAAAGGTGTCCCACAAGCTGCATTAGGTGCTGTGATTCCCTATGGTTTTATGCATAATTTCTATTAAGCTGTTTGGTAATGATCCTGTTTTAAATTTGCAAAACCTTAGAACTGGAACACTACTGAAAAGGATTTTCTGTTGGGTTTTTTTTCCCCAAAGCTACAACGATTTAATTTGTGTTTGAACAGTCTAAATGGACTATTTCTTTTTGAGGCCTAGATTTTTAGTAAAGATATGAGGTGTGCTCCTTCACTAACGTACCTGTTTGATGACCAGAGATTTTATCAACGCTGCAATATTCTGTGTTCCTATTGCCTGAATTTTATAGCCTTCAACCCATTTCCATTCTCTGAGGAACCTGAAGTGGTACCATTTCACAGAAAGTCACAGAGATGTTGAAATAATAAAGATCTGTGTTAGATCTAATTGTAACTTTTATTCTCAAAGGGAATGCCTGTCATGCCTAACACTTTTCACAGAGACGTCATTCTTTGCTCACTTTCCCCTATTTTTTGCATGTATACACATGTGTGAGAAAGCGAGACTGGACTTCATGGAGTTAGGAATGAAGAAAAATAGAGGAGCAGCAGGAAAAGTTCTTTGCATACAGCCTTAGCCATTGCCTCAAGATAAGGATTTGTGGGCATTTGATGATGATAGACAGAACTAATAGCATCATTTCATTTTCCTGATATCCAAAGTCAGAATTTCCAAGGTGGCAAGGGAATCTTAAAGAAATTAAAAACCAAAGTAATTCAAACTTCTAGTTTCTCTCAGGCCTGTTTTCATAACCTCAGCTCTGATCATCTGGTTTAGTTTTATTTCCTGAGACTGTGAATTATCCAGAGTTTTTTTATGTAGCAATTTATTTTTGATCATAAGTTCCGACTTTAGACAGAATACATGTGATCCATAAGTAAGCCACTGAATCTGTATCTTCAGTAATGCACATAAAATTCAAGTTATCTAGGGGTAGATGCACTTGCTGTATATGCTTTTAGTGTATTCTTGATGCTGATGTTTATGGGTTTGGCTGTGAGAAATGAGAGGTCAAATGTTCATTGTTGGAAGACTTTAAGCCAGTCCCAGATGGTGACAATTTAACTCAGTCACACAAATTACGCACTTAACAGCAGGGGTGGAGTAACTCAGAGATTCATTATAAATTAGACATTTAGCATATTGCAGTATTTGTTATCAGGCAAAAACTTTGTTACCCTAGAATTAAAATGTAGCCAATTTAATATTTATTCAAATGTCTTGGTTTGAAAGACGTGTCTGCCAAGGAAGGCAGACACCTCCCTTAGAATGGAAAATATGACCCCTTACCCTCCAAATTATTATAACTTTGAAATTACGGGGCTGTCAGGCAAAGATATGGGAAAAGGAATAACAGTTCTTTACTAGCAGGTGTATGTATATATGTATAACAAAGGAAATAAACAACAACGGCAGCAACAACAAACAAAACCAGAACACCTTCTCTCAGGCACTTTCCCCTTCACTGTAGTTACACTCACAGCCAGCAGGGGCGCTGGTGGCTCCCGGCCGGGCAGGGCGGGTGCGATGATTCCCCCGCGGCTGCAGGGGGCGCTGTGGCGCGAGCTCAGCCACCTCTCCACATGGCAATGGCGGCTCAGCCGGCGGCGGGAAGCGAGAGAGAGAGAAGGGGAGAGACAGTGAGAGAGAGAGACAGAGAGACAGTGAGAGAGACAGAGAGACAGTGAGAGAGACAGATGGACAGAGAGAGAGACAGAGAGAAAGAGAAGGGGCTCTCCTTTGCAAACTCACAGGAAGCAGCTGGTCTCAGTGCCCCTCCGGGTCGTGTAATGGACTGTAGCAGGAACCTCGGAGCATCAGGCTGGAACAGCAGAGGCGAGCACACCCTGAGTGGCGAACAAAGTGTAGCAGAATCTTTGAAGCCCTGGCAGGAGCTGTGAGGGTCTGGGCGGACACCGGGCGTTGTGTTAAAATGTAGCAAAAAAATCCCTGGAGCAGTGGCAGAAACCAGAGTGGGGCTGGGCAGAGGATCGCTCCCTTGGATAGCTCACCAGCAATGGCCGGTCCTGAGGCTGGGCTGCTGCACAGAGGGAGCGGCCTGGCGGGGAGTGCTCCTGGTTCCCGGTGTAGAACGCACTGGCCCTGGGCTCCCAAGCGAGCAGAGAAGCAAGCTGGCAAGCCCCAGTCACACTGCTGAAGGAAAAAGAAAAGAAAGAAACAGGCAAAAACCACAGGGCAGCAGGATATCTAGTCAGAGGCACCGTGCTGTGTGGCTCCTGAGTCAATTGCCCCCACTGGAAGGAAGCAGAAGCCCCTGGCCCTCAATCCTTGCAGGAACCTGGGCTGCCCCTCACCCATCGTGATACTTCCTGAGCTGGGGGAGGCCGTAACTATTCCAGACACAAAACAAAAACAAAACCAAAAATGGATATGGGATATAAACCATCCCCGAGACATGAGAACGTCCTTAAAGCAATTTTAAAACTGAAATGACCGCTGTCAGTCATGTGTTCATATATATGTGCCAATATATGGAAATGATCAAGTGCAATTTTATGTGCTTAGTGAAAGCTTTGAAACTTAACCCAGAAGGCATTATTATAGAGTTTTTCAAAAGGCACATGAGTCATAATTTACCTTTCAAAGGTAGGATTTCATAATGCTGCTGATATCCTGCACTGGACCTACCCATGTGGCCTTTACCCTAATGCAAAAGTTTCATCTAGTTTGTGCCTTAGGACACCTGTAGAAAGTTTGTCTGTAAGTTGTATTGGCAGCTGCCTCTTCTAACTAATAGTACTTATATACTATAGCTATATGCAGCAGCAAGCTTTAAAAGCAGTTGTAGATGAGGGAAAGTCACTGACTTGTAAGTAGTCATGTCTTTTCAGGAAGGGTAAGGCCACAGAAAACCTCAGCTAGTCATAGATGCAACAGTGTGGAGACACAACAGTTAGAAACTTCAAATACTCCCAAACATGTAGTTTCTGAAAAGTAATTACACCCTTTCCTATAGGGATGGAGGAAGTTGCCCTCAAATTATGAGAGAAACTAAATATTTGAAGTTGTCTCATGCTTTCTGGGGTTCCAGAAATGTTAAAATTAGCCAAATAATGAAGTCTAGTAATGTACTTCATTCCGAAGAGTCATTCTCTCTTCACTAATTCCTTTACTTAAAAGTTATGATTTACTTTATTGCAATGAGAACTGCCCACACCTTTAGTGTCACTCTTCCCTCGTTCTTACAGCGATGTCTGTAGCTTTTCTGCTGCAATATTCAGTGAAGCTTAGAGCTGTGGGAGATCGGTGAAAATTATCTCGGATTTAAAGACTTGAGGGAAATCTCAGAAAGGAGTATGTGCATAGTGAGCTTGATAACAGCATTACCCAGATTCAGCCTGCAAAAAAGACTGTTTGATAAAGGGAGGGAGAAGCCTGAAGGGGAATTAGAGAAGTATCAAGATTTTTTAGACTGTGTCTTCACTGCAATTAACATAGACTCTTACTCTTTGTCCCTGCCCTGTCTACTGAGCCTAATAGCTTGAGTGTTGCAGTGAATGTAGAGGTAGGTCTGACTCTGGAAGTCCATCTCACTAACAATGTGGCCACTTTGAAGGTAGAACTGTGGCAGTTTCCTCATTTCTCAGAGGGACAGAGATTTTTTTTTTTTCTTTTTGCCTAATTCATTAGGAGGGACAGTTTATATGATTCATTTTGCTGAAATACTCAGAATTATGACTTCTACTAGACATGAGTCTAGTAGCTCATGCAAATTGGTGATGCGTGGTAAGTAATTTAGATTTCTAGATGTGGCTGGTAGCATGGCTGAGCTTTGCTCACTTAGATGCCATTCATCCTGACTACCTCTACAAAGAATTGTATCAAGAGATGAAGACATTGGTGAAAGACAGAAAAACAGAATGGGGTATTGGGGAATTTGGGACTGTAACTCAGCAAAATATATAAGCAAGGGCCTTAATTTTAAGACTGCTTGAAGCTATCCTTATTTGCCAAAATTTTAGAAAATGCTGAATCGGAATGGACCCATCAGGATTTAATTTCTAATTTGTGGATAACTAATGAATGAGAAGGAACTGGAAGTGACACACTAGAAGACACAAAGGGGAAGTGGAGGAGTAAAGAGATTTGGAAAAAGACTGAAATGAAATGCAATGCATGAAGTTCAGAGGATTGAACGAGTGTCAGTATTTGGGTCTTAGTATGCAAAATTAAGAAAGAAATCAGTAGTGAAAGAGTTGAAGGGACTGAAGTACTTATGATGAAAAGACACAAGAGAAGAGAAAGGAGATACAAACAGAACCGGTTGGTATTGGTGATGTGCCAGGAGGTGCTTGATTACGTTTTTTCCTGTGTTAATCTGAAGCTGCAAAAGATTTTGGTGAGTTTCTCTGAAAGACTGAAGCAGGGCTTTATAAAAGGAGGAGTTATGTACAAGAGGTTCAGGTGAGGAACTGTGCATTACAGGCAAGAGCCAGTGGGTGTGTACATGCTGTCTGAAATGGTATTTGGGAACAATGATATAAGAGGATATTGCATAATTAGTAAGGGGGGAAGAGGAAAGACGCATAGGAGAAGTCCTGCAAAAGAATTCCACTAGTTTGAACAGTTGAAAGTTGGAAGTTTGCAGTATGCATTTGTGTGGTTTTGAAGTAATTAACTGCCACACTCCATTGCTGTGTCTCTTCTTGCAAATCAAGCACCTGTTTTTTATTGGAGATAACTCTGGTTGTCATCACTTCCTAGGCATCCCTGAGGCTAATCAAAACACAGTGTGGGCCACTGATCAATTAAACATTAATGGCCCGTTTTGAAAGACTTAGTGAGGTAGTTAATACTCTGTTGGAGAGTTCAGTTGGAAAAATAAGAATCCTTATGCTCTCTTGGGATTTGACTTTGCCAAATATTTTCTATCTCTAGAATTACAGTGTTTAAAAGAAAAACATAAAAATATGGGATTTTTATGTTCAGAACAGTCGCTCAAAGGAATTTGGTACTCTGCTACTTGGAGCATGTGGTGGTAGGCACTCTGTTGCATGCTACTGCTCAAGGAAGGATTTGTTTTTACCCTTGAAGGTGGGAGCATTCCAATGGTATCTGTGAAGTTCGGGCACTTGGCGTTTTTTTTGCAGAAGTAGTGGTAAGATTTTTAGCACATTAAGCATTGCTATTAATGGCAGAAATTAATTTGACATTATGTGACTCTCTCTGTTATCACAGCACTGGATACCAGTGTATTTACTATTCACCTGAAAACACAGCCAAGGCGAAAGAAGTTCTCAGCAACATCAATCATCTGCAACCTCTCATATCAAGCCATGCAGACCTGCTGCTTAATTCTGCAAGCCAACGTTCTCCAGACAGCTTGAAGAATTCTTTAAAGATGCTTTCAGAAAAAGTAAGATTCAAATCTTCACTGCAATGGAAAACAGAATAACCAAGTCTCTAACTGCTGGAGGCATGGGGGTGGTGTCTGCATAAATTGACTTTCACAGCATCAGGAAATGTTAAATAAACTCGTCTAAAATAAGCATCAGAATGTTGTTATTAGAAAAATAGTGTTATTTAGCATTTCTGTAGGCTTTCCTAATAGAAAGTTAATGAAATCTATAAAGATTGCCTTTATTTGAAAGTGTAATTAATTTAATTTCATGTATCTTCTTTATCTTCTAGTGGCCACATACTGGGGTTTATCAAAATATCAAAATTTATAAATAATTTTGTAGTATGAGAAATCATTATTTTTAATTCTCTTTCTGTGATAGTTCAAGCTGCTGCTTGTGGGAGATAGTTCAAGGCAGGTTTGTGTATATGCTTTAGAATAACAGCATGATCAGAAATGGTGATGCAGCCTGGAAGGAGAAGCTGGGAAGCTGGCACCAGGAGATCTCAAATTTTAATTCTTTTTCTCCTTTTATATCCCTCTGTAGCTGTAGGCTCTTCCTCATCTTAGTTCCTTTAGTTCTAAATTTAGGAAGATAATTTTTCCTGCCCGTCTCACAGACTGATAATGGAGATTAGCTGAAGCCTGTAGTACTTCCCAGCATATGTTATCCTACAAAATATGAAGCGCTATAGCTATGACCTGAGAGGTTGCAAAGAGTTTCCCATTGCTCCATGGGCCGCCTCTTCAGTACCATGATCCCAGTATGGCTTAATAACACAATCAATAACCATTTCAATATATCTTCAGCTATTGGGAAGTGACAGCTCTTGTGGTCTGTTGAGCACCATTATCCCGGCAGTTCCTCGTTCAGTGGGAGAGTTTCAAATCTGCGTATTGAGCTCAGCCACTCGCTGTGAAGGCATTGCAGAGGAGCCACGGGGGAGGGAAACATTGCTCTCAGTTGCAGATGTGTAAATCCGTAGTAACTCTGAGAACACTGGAGTCACTGTGAATGTCAGGGATAATGAAATAAAGCAGAATTCAGCCTGGAAATGTAACAGAGGAATTTAGGGAGGGGCAATTATAGTGTACCTTTCCATGTAGGAGGGCATTTTTAGCCTCTATGCTGCACAAGTGGAGCTGCTCTGTTAGTGGTTAGTGCATGCACAGGTGAAGCAAATCAGACAAAGAAGTGTTTGTTCTGGAGATCCAAAGTGTGGTTGCTAAGGAATGTGTGTGTTTGCTCTGGCCATTTGCCTCTGGGCAGGAGGAGGGGATGATTTCAAAGCGACTGCAGGAAGCCATTGTACTAAAGCACTGCTTGAACCACGGCCTGCTGGAGACTCTGGATATAGAAAAGGGCCAAAAAAGACAATTTATTCTGTTTGCAAAAGTCATAGATATTTTACGTTTATAGCTGATGACTTAGTTGTAGTTCATATCAACTTTTCAGAGCCAGGATTAAATTGCTATTAGTACATGAGCGCAGGTTCCCAGAAGGAGGAGTCTCATCAGTACCCGATGTACTCTGTGGATATCTGTCTAGCCTCCACCTTTTGCTTGGAAGAGATTAATCCGGTTGTCTGAACAGCTGCAGCATGAGTGGTTCAATACCTACTTCCCTATCGGTTACCAGATTTACTCTTATGAAAAGATGGAAAATTGAGGAATAGGGTGGAACCATTGCTGAGGAAGCAAGTGTGGCAGAACAGCTGCTTGTAAAGAGGGAAAGACAGCTGGGGAGGAAAGACCACGAACAACTTCAGGGAAGGGAAATACCATTTCAAAGCCCCAAACTGAGTGAACCCACACAATACTGAAATTAGATCCCTCATAGTTAATTCAAAGCATTGTATTGATGTCTTAAAATAATCTATCTGTATAGTCTGGTACAGTATCGGAGAACCAGAACCAAGACTATCAGAGTGTTCCTGGTTATATTTAAGACAGAGTAGTACATGCTCTGCTGAATATAATTACATGATACGTACTTGTATTCCTGAGGAATAGGTAGGGCTTCTGCTATTCCATCATTCCTATACTTTTTATATGTTAAAAAAAAAAATGCTCTTATGTTTTAACTTGACAGAAATTCAGGAATTAAACAACTGTTTGAAGAAGTCATAAAAATGATTTGCCTGGTGATTAAATTCCACAAGTTTATTAAAAAGCATATCATTTGACATGTAGAATATAAGCTTGATATATATAATGATTTTTTCTATAATTATTAGGTAGCAGTGAGTAAATCTGAGCTATCGGTAATGTGAATTACATTTAAGTGTTCATGTTGGAAATGGAAGGACTGGCTGCATGGATTGAAAGTGGAAAATTAAATCAAATAATTCCACTACTGCTTCTTAAATTGAGCTTATTTTCTCATATTAAGCATGGGTTTACTTCTCCATATATAATTTGCAATTTACTGTAGTGTTTTCCAGAGACTAAACTTTTATCATCACTTTTTGTTAATTGATTAAGGAAGCCTTTAGCTGTTGACAAGTGTATCAGCGTTTGCAGCTTGCAGAAGGCTTGATAAATTAATTTTCCAGCTATGCCTATCTTTGTTTGCAGAAATACTCTTTAGTAGAGTATATAAAAGAATTTGCAAAGTTTTCATTTCTTTGTATGGACTGGTTTTGTGATTTCAATGCAATTTCATAAATAGTGATGTTCTGCAAATTTAGCTGTACTGAGCTGTTAGAAAATGAGGTTAAAGTGTAGATTGCTGTTAAACCAATGGGATCCCTGAATGAAATATAATTACAGAATCATTTTAGTTTCTGTGTGAAAAAATGGAATCCCACTTCGGTACTGATTTGCTTTTAAAATTTAATTTTCCCTATAAAATATTTCTATTCAATTATGTTACTTAAACTTTTCACATCATTACCTAATATACATTGCAGTCGTAGTGGGCATTCTTTACATCAAGTTATCCAATACTCACAATTTTCTGAAATGTAAAGCTTTTTTTAGTCTGCCATGCCTGATCCAGAGACCTGAAATGATCTCAAGCAGACTTTGAACCCTGTTCAATGTTGTTGAAGTAACCAAAATTGGGACTCTCCCAAGCTGTCTCTGTGGCTTTGTTAGTGGTTACTACCCTGTAGTGAAAGGAAGCGTCCTTGCACCTCATCCTCTCCTGTTCCATAAGTTCTTCCAGCTGATGGAGTGAATCAGTTAAGTCTCCCAGGGGAGATGGGACCCCGTGTTTGAGACACAGGAGATGGGCATGTGTGGCACACTGGTGGCAACAACAAGTGCTGTTGCATGGTGACAATCTAGACATGGTGAAGCCCGTACGCAGAAAGCATTTTACTTTTCTTGTTGAGGTGAAAGGGAGATTAATAATGCAGGGAGGTTGAAGGATCTTAAAAATATAGTAAAATTCCAGCTGTAACATAGAAAACATAGCCAACATAGAAAAATGATAGAGAGATTGAATAGCATCTTCAGAAGACCTGAGAAAACTACTTCAGAGTTTCCTTTCTTTAAAAAATACATTAAACCAAGCTTGAAATCAGGTGTCACCTATCCTGATATCTGGGTTGATACCTACAGGTAATGAAATTTATCTCTGGAAACACTGCTTTTGCTGATACTGCTACTGCTATTGCAGCAATGTAGAGTGGTGGGTTTTATTTAGGGAGATGATTAAACTGGTTAATCATGTTTTATCTTATGCTTATTCAGAAATTATTGTGCAGTGGTTGATTACTCTTGGAACTGGTTCTTGTTGAGGCTCACCTCTGCAGGTGAAATTTGGAATTCGAGTAAAATGTGGAAAGATGATGATCTCTATGATAGATACTGTACTCTTGTGTTAATCCTTAGAAAACTGGGATTGTAGAATGTGATGATATTGCTAAAACCCTTGAAATGTTCCTCATTATTTGTTGGCCTACTTTGTTTTCTGCCTTCCAGGCAGGCCTGAAACAAATACCCGCTCTGCCTAAGGGTAATTCAGTGTTATACACCTTTGCTGCAGTACTGCATTCTTGGGTCTAACCCTTTCATTCATTTGGTTTTTCCCTAGACGGAGTTATTTGTGCACGCATTCAAGGACCAGCTGGTCAGAAGTGCCCTTTTAGCACTGTACACAGCCCGGCCTGGCTGTGTCCTCAAGAAACCAGCTGTGCCTAGAAACAGTGCAGAAGAAGGGGGTGATGTTCAGCACCAGGATCATACTTCTCAGATTAAAAGGCAGGACTCTATACCCCATCATTCTGAGTATGATGAGGAAGAGTGGGTAAGTAGCCAGAAACCCTTGGCTGGTGTTCAATGCAAAACCCTACAAATCAGCATAAACAAGCTCAAGCCCTAAGTGTCCTTGTCACATGTCGTTGCAGGGGGGAAAGGGGTGCAAAACTGTAAAATCATGTTTTTCAGATGCATCACAGAGTTTGAAGCTCAATTCGAAGGATTTTCCTAAGTACAGTGTGCTGCTCTGAGACTGCCTGGTTGTGCATATAACAGTGAAGATGATGAGTATCTTCTTGCCCAGACAGAAAAATAGTCTTTCTCTGCTCTTACTTGGGTTGGTTTTGCTGGTTGGGCAGATTTAAGGACTGGAACAGCATATGCTGTTCAGAGGGAAATGTTCTTCTCTTCCCTACCCCCTGCAACACCTCTCCCCAGCCCTCAGCTTGTAACCAGCTTAAATACACGAGTTAACCCTCAGTAAAACAGAGACCTTTTCCCTTAGACTCTCTTCTTAGAGGGTGCCTGAGGTTGTGTAAAAGAATCAAATATAACTTTTAGATTTTAACATCCTTAGCATATCTTCTGAAGATATGTATTATTTATATGGCTGAGATTTTATAAATCAATTATTTTGGTAGATATCTTTGTAATAGATCTGTTGCTTTGTTACATACATACTCAAGCTATTTTTATTCAGTCCAGGCTCGTACTTTGAGTTCATCTCTGTATTCTCATAAACATACAGGATGGCAGCATATTCATCTCTGTTGTAAATAATTAATAACTTGTGTGAGCTATGGTATTGCACCTGAACTGTAATTTTTATCTACACCAAAAATAAGGGAAGAAGAATATGTTTCTCTTAGAGGAAAGGCAATTATTTCCAGCCCCATGCATTAAGTAGTCATGAGATTTAAACAATAAATAACTCATTCTTTTATTTGTCCTCCAGTTTTAGAGCCTTTAATTCACTTTTTCTTGTTTTCTCAACAACCTGAGAGGCTGGAATGGTGATTCTTTCCTTGAAACTAAAGCCAAAATGTTTGTTTTCAGCTGTTGAAACATTCAGAAATGTAAATAACACAATAGATTTCATAAAAGAGAGAAATTTTGCACTGGAAAAAGTGGAACTTTGTGCAAGCTGTATTTTAATTTGGTACTGCAATTTAGCATCTCTGAAGAGAAGATAGCTTTGCTGTTTTCCATTATTGATAAAAAAAACTCAGATGCTTGGTCCTGACCTACTAAAATACATAAGCAGATCATTTGAAATTGTATTGATTTTTTCTGCTGAATTAGTAAGATTATCTTGATTCAAAATTAAGTGTATCTTTCACTATTTTCTGAGTTTAACTGAGTCAGAGTCACTGTCAAACTTGAGACATCCTAAATCCTAGAGAAATTTTGTGATTTTTTCTGAATTTGAAATATTAGACTTTGGATAGATTTCAGTTCTTTCTGTCAGCGGAGGTTATAAATAATGTGAATTTTAATAATCAAATTGTCATTACCATGATGGAAAGAGAAAGAATAAATGCATATAAAATTTGAAAAAATACTTAATCTACTGTGAAAGTCAACTATAAAGGAAGAAACTTGGAGATACGTTGCTTTGTATGCACAGTGCTGGATCCTCTTTTGCTGTTGTGGAGTTTTTTCTTGCTATTATCAAGCACTAGTGTTACATTTTGCATTTGGAATTTTGGTTTTGCCTGAAATCTAAATCCTTAAACAACTCTATAAGCTGACCTTGTTCCATCCACTTCACTTGACTGTATTACCTTATGACCATCACAGAAGCACAAAGACTCATCCCAGAGTCACTGGATTGAGCTATTTATATTGGTGCACTATGCACAGGCAGCAGGAAAGCATCACTGTCGAAGGAAAAATATTTAACTTGAGAGTTTTACATTGCCTCTGGGTAGGTATTCTCTTCTTCTCTCACCAGCTGCTTCTGCTATCCTAGAACCTCCCTGCAGGAGGGCACAAAGCAAGTTTTCATGTATAATACACGAAAAGGTGGGCACGCTGCCACTTGGAGCTGACTCTGCTCTACACTTCTGACTGGTTAACATGGCTGGAGCTACAAAGAGCAGATTAAATGGCATTTCCAATAAGCTCTGTACAAATGCTGATGTGGAGATCAGACACCGGGCTGAAAGACTGATGTGTGTGTGATCTATTCCATTTCATTCTATGTGCCACAGCACAAGAGGGTGTTAATCACACTCATTACTTAAGATATTTGCTTTATCTCTGACCAGAGCTCAAAAGGACCTTAAGGAAATACCTGAATATCCGCCCACATGAAAGAGACACAGCATCTTCAAGTGCTGGGAAGTGCAGATGCTGTGTCATACCTGGCACAAGTAAAGCACACAACTGCAGTGGTGTATATGGAGGGACAAGAAATGACTGAGGAGCTCTGTGGTGAATTCAGAAAGGCCGAGAATCCTTTAAAAACAGAGACAGCCTCTGGGACTCCACTGGCTGGCAGTGTATAGAAGGAAGACATCCAGTTAGGTGCAGTGACAGAAAAGAGTATCCATTCCTGCTCTCTGAAATGAGGAAGCTATACTACTTTCTAATGATACTTTCAGATCAGATGGAAATTAATTACATTTTTTTTCAGTTGGATGAATGAAAGAGAATTATTTTACAGGTTCATTTTTAATTGTCCTAGGAGAAGTTCCCAGCTTTCACTGATGCCAAGACCTAGCTTTCCATGAAGATCTTTCAGTGTACATGTCTGCTTGCCAGTGCCACAGCAGAGGTGACAGTAGAAGTGTGACCATGGTCATTTCTAACTAGCAACACCTAGCTACATGAGCCAGGACTCCATAACATTCAAGATGGCTTCTGAAGTTTGGAAGAAGCAGAATATGTAAATGTGTCACTGCCTTGGATCAAGCCCTATTAGAGATTTTCACCTTCCCTGTCACTGCCTTGCATTTTGTACTTAAAGAAACAGCAACGAGAGGGACACAGAGATCTTGCTTCTCTTATTCTTTCATACCACAAACTAACCATCCACTTTGCTCCAGCAACTGGTGGGAAACCTGTGATCGGGGGAAAAGTACCCCGCTTAGGAAACTAGGGTCTTAGTACTTCAGTGTATCAAGAAATATTTCTCCTGATCCTTCACTTCACTCAGAGGGTTTATAAGAATGCTTGCTTAAGAGGCTGCATGGACTGTATTTTGTCCACTTTACATGCTGTAAAGTGATCACTTGTGAGATTGTTCTTAGGCAAATTGAAAATAGACTGCTTAAGGAGATGAAAGGTCCTTGGAAAGTGTGCCAGGCTACAGGAAAATATTCTGGAAATAGTAAAGGATGACAACATGAAATGGATTAATTTCTCCTCATAGAGAAAGCCATTTGATTGTCACTGATTGGAAACTGCATTTTTACTTGAAAATTGTTCCTACCAAACTGCAGAATTTCAACAGCCTTCTTAGAAAAATGTGACTGCCTTTGGTGCAGACAGAATAGCGTCTCAATGAATGATAGATACCTCTACTTTTTCTATCTGCCCACAATCCCAGGAACCTCCTATGTGGAGAAAAAGAGCTGTGAGACAGGCGCTTGCTCCCTCTCACTTGCTTATATGTAAAAAAAAAACAGATACATGATAATAAGAGTGAGCTGTCTGTCAACAGATGTTTATGAATTTTACTTCTAAACCCTCAGGGAATGTTTGTGTGAATATTGCATAGACATCATCTCAATGCTGGGTTAGTAGTTGGTTTGAAAAGAGAAAAGTGCTCATTCCAATGTGAAATAAGGGCTCATATTTGTGTTGCTTGTGCAATAACTCCAGATGCTCATTAGGAGCTTAATGCTTTTTGTGTTGGGATTAGACTCCCCCAGCAGACAGAGGAAAGGGAAATTACATTGCTGCAGCCATGCTGAGCAACTTGAGTTGCATATTTCTCAGCAACTTCAGTGATTGGAAGCTCTGAAGCTCCCCGATACTCTCTGGTAAAACTTGCTGATACTAGGGGCCAGAATTTTTAGTATTTGCAGTATTTCACTGCTTTTCATAGAATCCTTCTCCCCAAAATTATACTTGTGGGTGGTAAAAATCAGTAGTTTCACACATATTCCAAATGTTTTTCAGAATTGCTTGAGGTGCATATAGGACAAAACTTTTGAAGGAGTCTATACTTGTCCTCTGTCTTCAGACCTTTAATTGTATCTAAGCACGTGAGTATCAGATACTCATGTGTCTAATGGTTTGTTTCATGTGTACAGGTGCAGAAATTTCCACATGTTGCAACGTACATGCAGCACTTAAAAAAAAATAAATTGTGGATTAAATTCTTTAATTAATTAATTACACCCAATTCTTCTTGGGTGTGACCAACTTCTTGCTTCTTGTAAATCAACAGTATCTTTTTCATAGTATGATTAAAGCATGGGTTTATCTGGGGAGAAAATGAAACCATTGTTTCTAGGTTCACCTGTAAACTGGATGCTTACTTGTCCTTAAGGCAGCCCACAAGAATGCTCCAGGAATCAGATTTGGGGAACTGGAGGAGAGGAGCTCTATTGCACTGGTTGGGCAAGTCCATACCTCTGTCTGCAGGCCCACGTGATGTCCCTTAGGTCAGGATGCCGCTTGTCACAGGTTGTGTCCTCAGGAGGAGGGAGCAGGGAAAGATCAGATCCCTCTAGTCAGGATAAGGGCTTAAGTGTGACATATAGTTGAAAAGTAACATTACATTTAAATGTTTGCATTAGTAGTAGTTCTAGATTTGCCTTCACACAAAATCCAAGTGTTGCCATTTATATGGAACTATGGTATTTCTCTGAGTTTTCAGTTTTCTTTAACCTTCTCTCGTGTTATTTTTGCAACTTCATTTTTGTGCCTGAAGACCTGACATATACGTGATGCTTCTGACACTATAAAGTAGAAAACAAAGTAGTGATAATATCTTCCCATTTTTAACCCTCAAGCAAACTCCGGTTGCTCTGCATTATTTTCAGAATGACTCAGCATTAAAACATGTACATGGGGGAGGTTTCTGTGGGTTTGTTATGGTTTGGCTTTAGTCTGATTGCATGTCTTGTGTACAGCCTCACTTCTTGTATGGCCTGTTTTTTTCCTTCTTACTCAGGGCCAGAGAAGCAGGTGCAAGAGCTTTGATTTCTGCAGCATCCAGCACCTGAAGGACCCTCCCTGTATGTCTGTTCCATAACAGCTCTCTCTTACACTCCACATTATTTCTTTTGTTCTCTGCTCATACAGAATTTCTTCTATCACTCTATTACTTCTGTAATTCTCTTATTTATTATAAACTCAGTTAAGTGTTGCAGTTTATGTGAGAATTGAGGAATGAAATTGAAATTGTGTTACCTAATAAACATGCCGTGACAGCAAGTTTCTCATTCCAGTCCCTGAATTTTACATTTGCTTCAGCAGAGTAACTGATGTGATAAAATACAGGATATGTTAAATTATCAAAAAGAGGTTTTTAAGTACTATGACAAAACTGGCAGTCTCACACAAGGTTTGATTTGGCAAGGCTTCGAATGTGTCTGCACTCTTAAGGTATCATTTAAATAGACAAACTACTCAGTTCCTTGCTATTAGACCTGAAACTTTGCCTGCATTTTCATTTAGAGTTTGAAGCACGTGCTCTCCAGCGTCTAAAAAGTATAAGAGTTCGAGTTCATTTACACTGCAAGAAAAAACTCCACGAAAAAGGCTGAGGGTGGTAATAGGCTGAAGGATGAGAGAAACAGTCATATGCTGACACCTAATACTTCTAGTAATTTGCACATGTCTGTCTCCACTTTAAGGTGTTAATAAGTTACAATTGTCTCTCTTTTTTTTTTTCTTCTTCGGTAACATGCAGTGATAATTCTGCTCTTTTCAGGACAGGGTGTGGGCCAATGTGGCAAAGAGTTTGAACTGCCTTATTGCCATGGTGGACAGACTGCTTGAAAAAGAGAACATCAGCAACGTTAAAGAGGGTGAAAATGAGCCTTCAGCAGCAGATTGCAAGGTGTTGCATACAGGTGGTAAGCAACCCCCCCCCCCC